>JASVER010000044.1:3786357-3819636 GCA_030449065.1 Oceanodroma leucorhoa | reverse complement strand
AAAAAAAAAAAAGGGGGGGGGGGGACACGACTGGAAAAACCACATAAACTTTTACAAAGAAAATAAAAGCAAGTTTGACATGAAAACCCCTTCCTGTCTCGGAAAGTTCATTTTAAAGGTCCCCTCTGTAAATCTAAAGTGCAAACACCAGGCTAAGGTAGTGAGTGGCTGGAATTTGCATGCTGATAAGAGAAGGCTGTTGTACTTACAGTGACAGAGGGCAGGCTGCGGAAGAAAAGCTGTTTGTGTTAGCCTGAGAGTCACCCAGGGCTGCAATGAGAGGAGAAGAGAGGAGTGGGAGTGCCAAGCTGGATACACCTTCACCGCATCTCATCACATCTGCCAGCCTCTCTCTCCCTCTCTCTTTCATTTCCACATTCCCTTTGTTCCTGAAAAAAAAAAAAAATCTACACGTCACATCAGTCCCCAGATGCAGTCTACACCAAAGAAAAAAAAATGAATAATTCAATCAAACTGTGCATAGTCTCTAAGGCAATAAATCTATTGCACTTAAAGAAACGAAGGGTAATTACCGCTATAGAATTAGAATAAGGCCAGAGCAAGCAGGGATCCCAGGGTCTGTGAACTCCACGGTCAAATAAAGTTTCATTTATTTAATCCTTTGACAACCCCAATGTAAACTAAAGGGGAGGATCGGAACTTATTCCGGTTGGGTTTGAGAATGCTTGGAGYGAATGTTATAAAAGGAGAGCGCCCGTGATCTCTAACAAACACAATGCAAGGAAGTAGAAGTGTTTCACTGCATCACCTCCAGGGTCCGTTCCCCCCTCCCTAATGAAGAGCAGACCACACTCCCACTTCCACCGGCTTCTGCTGCTCTCTGCAAGTGCAACGGGAATCGCTGGCAGCCAGCAGCCGCCTTACCTGCTCCTAGACTGCCAATAAAGCCTGACAAAAACTCAGGGTAACCGGCAATTTTGTTCCACGCTCTGGCGGAGAGAAGCCRCGGGGGATTTGCACCGGCACGGATTGACTCGAAACGCTGCCCCTGACTTCTGGATTTGTGCTGGGCTGAGTTTGGGGACTGCCTGCGGGGGGCGGGGGGAGCGGGCTGGGGAGCGGATCCCGGCTGGGCGGGCGGCGGCAGCGCGGCCGGAGCCCTGCGGCAGAGCGGCCGAGGTGGGATGGAGGAGAGCCACGCTTTTCCCTCTCCTGCCTCTAACGTTGCTCTCTCGGCTCGGAGGTAAGATGACTCTATATTGTGTTTATTCTCTCCGGGTAACTCAGGTCCCAGGGGCATGCTTCTGTACTAACGAGGGCGGCGGCTCAGGGCTGTGTCTCAGATCGTTATACCCAAATCAAGCTGGAGTTTAACGTCGGCATCTGCTGCTTTACACTTTCAATCACATCCTTCGTAAACTTGTCCTGGGGGGCTGGGGGAGGAGAGAGACAGGGAGGGGAAAAACACAACCCCAGGTGAGACCGTGCTGTTGGGATGACACACGCTCTCGCCCTAATTCAGCAGGGCTTTGCGCCGGCCGGGAGGATTAAAACACCTTCCACTGACRCAGAGCATCGCGCATCTCCTGGGCTTGAACCGCTTTAACAGACAGTTTTGATTTATCCAAAACATTAACGGAACTGTTATTCTAATAAAGGTAAACTAGAAAACACACTTGCCTCTCCGCTCGCTTGGGCTTTGTTTATGTGCTTAAAACGCCACCGTGAGGCGAGTGCAAATAAAGCAGCGAGAGCACCCGCCTGCCAAGGAGCTCTCGGATTAGCACTTCGCAAAGCAAAACAAACAGCCTTCGCGGCAGCGCGAAAGTCATCGAAGAAGCGGCTGCCGGCGGGCGCGGGGCCGGTGGCTCCGCCGCGGGAGGGCCGCCCGGCAGCCCCCGCCCGGGGCCCGCACACGCACGCTCCCCTCCGCTCGCTCTCACGGGCGGGAGAAAGGAGGCTAGAACCTAAGGCGAATTTCGGGAGGTGGGAATGCACAAAGAAAAAACCCGACAACAGTGTTTTCCTCAACCATCTGCCCCGAGTCCCTCTTCTTCCTCTGTCCCTCTCACCAGCACTGAGCGCGCCCTGCTCCTTCCCACGGGGGGCTCGGCGGGGGGAGGAAAGCCCACCTCGGCTCCACTCCCCCCAAGACGCCTCCGACCTCCCTGCTCAAAGGCAGCTTCCTCCCGGAGCGTGTGCCAGGGAGTCCTCCTGACTCCTCGGCCCATCTTCTTTCTACCTCCTTCCCCGGCCAAAATCAGGCTAGCTGCACTGCCCAGGCTTCCCTGGAGGATTTTGCTTCTCAAGTCTTTTAGGCGACTTCAAGTCAGAGGCTGGGTTTATAGTTTATAACCTACACTTGATTTATTTTTTTTAATGGAAGGGGAATGGAAAAAAGAAAAAAGAGACTAGGCTGTTATGACCCATGAACAGTACCTGGGGTGACACTGCTAGAAGTTCTGGGCAAGACTCGGCACAGTGAGTTTCTTAGGCACGCTCCAGGTGCAAGAAAGCTATAGGAATGGACCAGCTTTAAGAGACAGATCCTGTTATATAGGGGCACAATGCATCACAATACATTGCAGWTCTTAGCCCTGCTTCCACAAAAAGCCTTAAACCAGGAAGGGGTCCTCTCGTGGGACTTTTAGCAGCTGTGGGATTGACGGTCTACCCCAGCCAGCGGAAAGCATTCATCACATCAGGGCATCCTGGCACCTAGAAAAGCACTAACTGCACCGGCAAAGTTGAAGTCACCAAACTCTTGGCTACAAGTTGCACTGGCAGAGTAAGCTGTGCAAATGAATCATGCGAACACTAATAACAAGCTCCAAAAAAATGGCAATTACATTCAGCTGTAATTAGAAATCACATTAAGATTGAATACCTGATACTTTGCAGGTATAGAGTAAAAAAAAAAGAGAAACAGTAGCGTGGCTGTGGAAGGTGCAAACGTTTCCACTGAAATGCTCCTCCTATTCTGGGTATTTCACCTAACAGCTGGATTTGCCTACTTGTCATCTTAATTTTTCTACTCCCATCTCTGTATAATAGGATGACCATAAAATATAGTTAACATACAAAAAAGCAGTTCAAGATTAACAATGACTTTAAATGKACTTTTCCAGAAACAATCCAAAGCCATGCAAGAGACACTTACAGCAATCATCACAGTCATACTAAGGCATCTCTTCCTTGAGCATACACCTGTGTGGCTTCACGTATTATATCGATATTCCCAGCTTCAGCTGGGAATAGCTGAGCACGTCTTGTGAATGAGGAAGGACGGAAAGATATACTGGCATATCTATGCCCACACATACATTTGAGGAGCTGGGAGGGGACACATGCTAGAAGACCCCCTTACCACCTGCACTAGTCCTATTTTATATTACAGCCCAGAGTAAATCGTAGGTCAGTGATATAAACATGAAAGTTGCTGAATATTTTTCCCTAGAATCTCAATCACAGAATAAACCTTTGCTAAACATAATTACCGCAAACCCCTATAAACCATTGTAAGGATTTATCAGCACACCATGGTGCTTTGCTTTTTTCACTGGCAATGTCCTGTTCTGACAGCACATGCTGGAATTCAACAGAATATGTATAGACTTTATATTATAACACTGTATTTATTCTATCAGTTTATTTTTGTCTCATATCCCCCCCCCAAAAAAAAAAAACCCACACCATAATCCGAACAACAAAGCACAATTTTTAAAGTTCCTGACCTAACTGCCATGCTACAAACAAGATACTATGCTATGTGAAAAATCAAAAAACCTTGAAGGCTAGAATAAATATACAAAGCTGTCTTTGACCTGAGGACTGGCCCACATTGCAAATAAATGCATTGCCACTAAGCCACATGTATGTGCCACACGAACAGAAACAAAAGGAATCCTCGAGATAGGCCAATGATTTTGTATTTTGTGTTACTACCGCTGTGCACTTATAAATTGCATTGGTTTTAAGATGTTCCTGTGAGTTTGTGATAATATGGCCTAGTCTTGTAGGCTTGTGTCATTGTCACTTGTTTCACCSAGAAGCTCAAGTCCTGTGCAGGTAAAGTGCATGCTTCTTATTAAGAGGAGCAAAATGATGATGCAGGAAAGGGTAAGCTGTTTAGAAAATATCAAGAAAGAAGGTGAAAATGTCTACAAAGAAATTTTAGGGTACACAGTTGTTTCAGATTGTCCCATTTTGCCTGGAGCTTATAAATATCATGGCATATTGAATGGCTGTCTCCTCCCTTTGATCACCTCTTAGAACACTTTATGTTTTCTAACCAAAATACGCAGTAGTAACTTGTTGCAACAAAGTTGACTAAGAAGCAAATCACTGTATAAATCTTTCAAAACATGTTTAAATATAGCTTACTAAACCAGGAACATTGGGTAGAAACTGCTGAAAGTATTCAGACTGTTAAAAACTAAAATGCGACATGATCTCAACATATTTGAACATTCAATTATATGAAATGTTTTTCCAGTGTAATATCAAATTTAAGATTGAAGTAAAGTAAATGTGATTTGACTGCTTCGGAATCTTCCTAAGACAAATGACTGAAAGATCAAGGTGTTTTATTTCCTATTTGAATCAATGATCAATAAGTCTTATACAMAAGAATCACGCATTTTGAATATAAAMCACACTTTTCTAATAAGTGCAAGTTAGACCAAACGAAATAACTGTGTTTTGRGAGCAAAATCCACTATTTTTTAAGTCATTGCAATCTATATAATTATGAAGTAACTTGAATAAGGCATCTTACATTGCTCCTAAATTTTTTACTCAAGTAAAACACTCATTGATTCCAACATGAGTGTTGCCTGAGTAATAGAGTTCCCTGTCAAACTGTAAAAATCAGCTAACTTCTAAAAGCCTGCAGATTGATGGAATAGCGTGATTATACTAAAGGTATGTATTTAATATGGAAAAAAGAAAATCAAGTTACTGGGCAAAAGCTTTTTAACATTTACAATAAAAGAAGGCAGCAATAKAAGTAGATATTTTTAGGGGATTTATAATTCTGTGCCTGGTCATGCAGGCACTTACGCTTGTGACTTTATTTATGTAAGTCATGCCACTGAATCAGTACTCTCATGTCACAAGCATTTGAGGTTTAGCATCTAGGACAACAGAAATAGGAATAAATTGGCTTTAAACATTCCACTAGCAAAACAAGACTATTTGGAAATCAATTGCAGTGGATTACACTCTAAGAGTTATTTTGGAATGTTGCATTTAAAAGTTTGTGACTGATGATATACATTTTCTTTGTTTTGATTGAATAAGCTTTTCATCAACATCACGTAGCAGAGCTAGATTTTAAAAATGTTTTCATAAAAATTAGAACTCCTTTACAAAAAAGTCAACATCAAAGACCCTGACATACACATTTTTCTCATTTTTTTTAAATGAAGTATTGAAAGCTTAATTTTAATAAGAATATTAAGTAAATAAAGGTTAACTCTACTCAGTGGTATTAGCATAGTTGAAATTGTAGTTTATAAATTTTTGAGAGCATCGGCATCATGATATGGTTGTCATAGAAACTGCAACAATATGTCATTTCAATTAATTTTACATGCAGTGATGCTGAGGTCCATGTAACAATTCTTTTAAGAAGTTCTAGAAGTAAATATTGAAAAGCAGGAAGAAAAATATGAATAGGCAACAGTACCCTTCAATTATTATTTAATTAACAAAAGAGGGAGAATTCAAAATTATTTTAAAACTATAACCGAGCTAGAGAAACTAGTTAAGCAGACTTTGACTTCAAAAACACAAAAATTAAAAGACGAAAGCTATGGAAACATTCAAACTCTAACTGAAAAAAAGTATCTTTTCCCAATGAGGCAGATTTGGCAAAATATGTAAAAAAAGATTTATTCCTGTTTAAGAAATATAAAACATGAAATAGTTTTAAATCATGAATGTTCCTTTTGTGTGTGCAAGAAGCAAAAAGTCAAATGTTACAAATCCACGACCATAATACAATATAAAAAAAAGCTTTAAAGGTAGGAAATGTAACATGAATAGATTTATTTTTCCTGTATAATGCAGCTACTGTGTGTTATGAATGCTACCTTAAGTAAATCATTGCCAGACACACTCAACTGACATTAATGACTTGATTATTAGAACAGAAAAGCTAACCAAAATAAAGGCAGTGGTTTTAAAAAAATAATAATTGTATTGTAGCAGTGTAAAATTTGTTTCTTTATTTATGCTGTTATAGGACAGTATGAACATCTAGTCTTGTTTTCTTATTGCATATGTATGATACAATACCTAATCCGATAGTTTATACATGAAAGAAAATACGGAGCAGAACCTAATGAGAAAAGATGTAGATTTTCAACACAGTTTACACAGTAATCAATAATTACATAGTATATTTTGTTTAAATTTACTGAGTTGCCACACAGACTAGAATATGCAAGACCTTTCAAACGGAGACATGAAACAAGCTGTCTGTAAGTAAATAAAAACTATCAATATTAAAAACAAAACAAAAAAAGGAAAGGAAAAAAAAATAAAACCCACAGCCTAGAGAAGCAATCTGCAGTGAGAAAGGAGAAGCATCTAGAGCTATCCTTTCTGATAGGATTAAGGAATGCTACAAAAGAAGCATTTAAATCTCTAGTTTTCCCTGACAATTAACAATGAAAAGCAGATGTTTACAAAGCTATTTTACATGCTCGTTTATAAGATGCTAAAAGATGGTTTGTGGATGGTAAGAAGGAAGAGCTGGATAACTGCTTGTCTGGTGTATATTTAAAAGCATTTTCATTGGCTCAGTTATTGTTAATAATGAAAGAAACACTTTGTGCTGTATGGCTGTGACTATAGAAAACTGCCGTCATAAAGTCCTCAACAAACTCTTAGGATGCAATTTACAAAGATAATAATAACACAGAATTATTTCACTTCTTTGAATGCTACACATTTGCATACCAGGACTGTGTACAATATACTCATAATGCACATTCATAACAACAAGGACTTCTTAACATTGCAACAGCACAAGATCTGTGCATTAAAAATCTACAGTTCCAAGTTTTCCTTTTTGGTGGGAAACCATTTGTATAAACCAGATGCTCTGCATCTACACAGGGTAGGCCCACATTCAGTTCTACACCTTTATTGAATGGGATCATATCAAGAAAATTATGAAACACTGGAAGGTAGCAACAATATTAATACATTCCCTCTCACATAGAAACACGGCAAAGTAACTTTTCACACAAATTTAAGAAGAAGTCTGGTCTATAGCTGTGAGTCAGGAGATGTGGGTTCTATTCCTGGCTGTGCTACAAACCTACAGAGTGTTTTTGAACAAGTCTCTTACACCAAGGCACTTGAGGAGAAAAAATTCAAAGAATGCATGCCTCAAGCTCAATTTAGACAG
Source organism: Oceanodroma leucorhoa (assembly GCA_030449065.1). Classification (NCBI taxonomy): domain Eukaryota; kingdom Metazoa; phylum Chordata; class Aves; order Procellariiformes; genus Oceanodroma; species Oceanodroma leucorhoa. Next base: position 3,812,255 of record JASVER010000044.1, on the reverse strand, counting down.
ATCCGTATCTGCTTATATTGGATGCCTGCGAATGTAGGCATATATCTCTGAAAAGCTGAGGCCTACCCTTTTTGGACTTTTCGTCTTCTTATCCTATTGCTCTACGTGGAAAGAGACTGCTGGGAGACTTAATTCATAAAAGACTCCTCACATATCGATTATATTTATGCGTAACAAGATTACCGTTAAAAGCCCCCTGCAAAGACTCATATGCACGTTTTACTTCACACATTTATAGTAGTCCAATTTACTCTAATAGAATTACTCACTCTGTATAATTCTAGGCATATGAACTTCTGCAGTATCAGGAACTAAGTCAATGGAATAGATAATGTGTAAAAATACTCATACAAGTTGGTAATGAGGTTCAGACTTCACATTCTTGAAGTCCTACGTCGCATTCAATAGAWGGATTTTTTAAATATTGCTATTATAATGTTCTGGTACAAGTAAGAGGATGCAGAGCCGACTTGACATTAAAAAATTTTGCTATCTTATCATATTTACATTTTCAAAACAAACAAAAACCTCTTTGCGACCTGTAAAATAATTTTTAAAACTTCAGTTCTAATCATAAAAGATACCCATAAATCACCCGTGTGTTGCCACCATCCAAGCTGGTTTTGGTTTTTACCTCAGACGCTGAATAAATTCTGATTTCTGTTAATGCTTTTATGCTATTCCTACTACTTATTCAGTTGTGAATGAATATATTACACTAAAGTACAGAAATATTTAATTCATATTAGTTGGCCAGATTTCATGTCTTCGACGGACTCTTCTGCAACTCAGAATTCCCATCTACAGGCTACTCTCTTGGACTAAAATTATGCTACATACATAATGATATGCAAAGTAGGTTAAGTTTCCAACTTGCAGCTACAGCCATAGTTAACTTCACTCCAATGGATACTGCTCACATGGTTAAAACTAAACATGCATATAAATGTTTATAGAATTGAGGCTGAAAGTAGCAAACAATCTTCCTGATTTGGATGGATTTTTACCATAACACAAATTATTTACACAGAAATCTAACAGCAAGGCATGACTGAAAATATTTTGTATACCTTTCAGAAAACACCAGGGGGAAAATACCTTCCCAGCAGCTGTTATTGGTAGAGCAGACAGGGACAAAAGAAGGAAACAACTTCTTCCTCAGTCTGTAATAGCCTGCACTGGTATTGCAGTAATGCCAAGTACCAAACCAGCTAATACAATGCAGCTCACAACTGTCTATTTTTCCTAGAGACACAAAAGGTACCCTCCCTTCTCCCTCCCCTTCTTCCCACAGAAATTATACTCCTGGCTGAGTCCTTGAATGCTGACCTGCCACAACCACAGAGGAGGGGACACAATTTGCCTCTGTTTCAGTATTTTGCCGTTATTTTAATTTGATGGCATTTTAATAATATGGAATGGTTAGCTTTCTCAGACTACCATGTGAAATGTCTGTGACTAAGGTTTCTGTTTTGCGGGTTTTTCTTTTTTTTTTATTTTTCTTCTTTTCTGTTTTGAACATGTCTTTCAATTAGCTTTCTAATTTATGCAATAGAAAGGTATGCCCAAAGTGAACATTATAGTTTTTTTAAAAAAAAATAACATAGGAAATGTTCACAGTGTTTGGCAAAAGAGCCCATGCTCGTGGAAGTTGGAATTAAAAAGAAAAATAGGTTGAGTAAAAGGAGAGCGCTTTAGAATTGATATGGTCACATACACCCCAAGTCACCAACTCTTATGATCAGCAAGTAATAATTTCTTTAGTATGGTAATTTTCCACTTCAGCACTGAAACCTAAACCTAGATTGTAAAGCAGTATTCAAGGGGTCATAGCTTCTGCCTTTGCTTTTCCTATTCTTTCTAGAACTCAGAGCTGCAAAGAAAATTTGTCATATTATGGTTTTTAATGTACAAAAGTGGGGAGAGTTGAGTGTGGAATTAGCAACGTATTAGATTTGAATGCACACATCTATTGTAGCCACAGATGATGAACCTTTTATAAAATATCCTCCGTAATCATTGTGTTCAGCACAGGTAGCAATTCCTAACAAACGACACAAAATACTCTGACATACTTTCTAAGGTTCTGGGTCAAAGGACGTGAAACAAGGATTTGTTAAGGCCTATTTAAYGAAAGACTGAGATAGGAAAAGACTGAACTCTGTGCTTTAAATGTAGTATACCATACCGAATCCTTTTTCAATTCTAAAAAATCCAACCCTCTCCTATACAGTATTTGGCACACTTGTTTTCTAAGAGTGAGATTCAAACTTTTCAAAGGCCTTACATGAGGAACTTGTTTCTTTTTGCTCAAAAAATTAATGAAAGATAGATACAAATCCTTTGATTTAGAGAGAAGCTTTATTTTGTGGAGAATATTAAGGGATTTTACTGTTGATATTTTCACATTAATATACATTATTTATCTCCACAGGGTGGCGAAAAAGAGAAAATTGCAAAGACTTACTGGGTGGCAGGAAGTGGGATTCACTATAATCAACAGCAGCAGGGGACTCTTTGAGGTTGTGTTGCAAGATATATTCAAGATTTTAGCAGAAAGAAAATAATTGCATTTAATATTGTGCTGGTGGGAAATAACATATGTTCAATCTTTTCCAGCTTTTTATACTTACATTCAGATTTAGACTCTTGCCCTTTAGATACAGAGATACTACTCCTTAAGATCTGGATACTTTTTTTTTTTAGTACACTTATGCAGAGGATGTCCTATTATTAGCCAGCTAGAGCTTTATGCTACTTGCAAATTTTACTTCAAAAATTTACTAAGRTTTCATGAACATACTCACTGGACAAAATAAACAGCTCTATGTTCAATAAGTAGGCTATTACCAAATATAATTAAGTTTCCAGTATTATTTTATTTTAGATTTTTTAACATAAATCTGAAGAATTGTATGCTTTCTCAGATGTTTGCTTAAAATTTCTTTATGGGTCAAATCACTACACTTCTTACAAATTCAGAACTTCTTTAAAATTGATTTAGTTCTGTCTGTGTAAAGAGTAACTGCTAAGTTAATGAAATAATTGAAGTTTGTTAATAAAAAAAAGCTGCCAGTCATATAAAGGTTTTCCACACTTAAAGGGAATAAAAATTTGTGCATACCATAAACTAACATTGAGTTCAGGAAATTAAAAGTAGCTGTCTAGTCTAAGCTAATGGTGTAGAATTCTTTTGTAATCAAATACATACATACAGAGAGGTATCTCCATAGCATGTTTCAATATTGCCCTGTTTTGCCCATGAATAACTGAAGTAGAAGAGACAAACTGCCACTGGAGGAGTCTGTCCCTTTCTCCCAACTTAAAAAGGACCTAGAAACAATTAATTCAGGCTAGATACCTATCTTTTAGTGGCTAAAGCAAGTGAGATGAATTCTATCTTGCACAACTATTGCAACCCTTGTCTAGTGTTAYCATTTACCTTTTGTCATTCTCCTGCTTTGTGTTACTTCAGAATGGGAATCTCGGGGCAGACCATCATCTATGATGTGAAATGCTAAAGAAACAGTGATCATTTACACCATATGCAGATCCGCCTACTCCTCCCCTATGACTTCAGTTGCAGAATTCAGGGAAGCATATAAAATTATTTTGCAATGAAAATCCGTTAAAGCCCTATTTTTCATAACCCTATTGTTTTCTTAATTTTCTATGTAAGTACAAATAAGAGTACCTGTATATATGTATAAAAACACATCATAAACTTCTGGAATATGAAAGATGCCAGATCTGGGCTTTATATTGACATAGACTTACAGGTGTCTGCAAAAAGACTTAAAGTGGGGGTTGTGTGTTGGAGGAGGAGGTGGGGGGGAAACAATCTTCCATTCAAGAACAGTCTTCTTAAAAGTCATATCAAGGCTAAACAGATTGGTTTCATTTGTAAAATGTAATATATATACTTCACAAGCTGCAATTCCATGGTCACTTTACATGGCCTAATGGCTGGCATCACAGAATTTACCATTCTTCCTCCATCCTCACTGCCAGCAGTAACATGAAGTGGCTACAGAGGCAGCCAGTTGAAGAAACTGTTCTGGATTTGGGGGGCAGGGAGTGGGGGTCTRTTGTGATTTGGAGTAGCGCAGCTACACAGAAACTAGTGCTGGCACAAGACGGGACAGAGGTGAGTGAATGGGTGCTGGTACGGAGATCATACCAGCTTACGGAARGAGTGGAACTGCAGCCTGTGGGTGGAATCCTCTGGCACCTTAAACCAACAAACATTCAGGTTAACAGAGCCTCGCCTCCCATCCTTTCTCTACCAACTAAGCATTTCTATTCTTTCCCTTGCATCAGCACTAACACCCACATAAGCGTACAGGAGCCAACTAAGGGAGGTGACTTGTCTGGAAGCTAACCCCACAAAAGTAAAAAAAAAGAACAACCAAACAAAAAACTTTTCAGCCAGATCTGCTCCAAGGAGCAATTCATAGAATGATCAGGCAAGAGTTAGTGCCAGCACAGCAGAGAAGGTGGAAACACAGAGCCAGAGGCAATAGAGGGGAGGACAAGGCAGCCCAAACTTAGATCAACTCCAGCTGTGATGGACCCAGACCCGGAGCCAGCCTGACCGCTTACAAGCTTCCTCTAAAACCTCTGCACTTTCTTTGAAAACACTATGATAGAATGAGTAAGTATACAGAGTTGAAACTACCAAGATGCCAAAGAAATAAAATCAGAACACTTACTTATAAACTGAGACAAGAACCAAGGAAAAAACCCATGGTCTTAAAGCTACCTAGCAGAGTTTCTGTAGAACGTAACAGGCAAGGACAAATCATTCCTGTCTGGAGCTATACAGACCACACTTCTGAGTATATTTCTACTTTCTAAGCCTTCATTGTGTAGTTTGGGGCTGACAGGAAGACATTAGCAGTGGCTTCAGAAAGCATTACTCATAGTTTACAGGACTCCATGTCATCATCATTATAAAACACATTATTCTACATATTATTTTTTGCAATGCAATCATCATGGAGATGGGAAGATAAGGTAGAGGCAGCTTGAGAGGGATTGGAAAAGACTGAAACTAAGAAAACTAGGAGCTAGCATTTGGAAAATTAATAGTGCAGAAGACCAGACTTCTTTTCTCTATGCAAGTATCTAAGTTCTGCCATCCCACATCCACAAAAATATGAATCTTTTGTTACTTGAGGGTATATAAGTTTTTAGAGCAAACACATTTACCCCAGCTTAAGTTTGTAAGGGCAACTATGTAGACATGATGAAATGTTGGAAAACTGAATTTAAAAGAAAGGAGAAAAATCTTTATTCAAGGGGAAATAAAATCAACAACAAAAATATTTCTAATATTACAGTCACATTGTAAATAAAAGAAACAAAGTCTAATATGTTGACTACAGTAACAATATTAAGAAATAAAATCTCTGCAAAAGATAGACTTTCTTAATGCTTTGAAAATTGCAGACAAAAGCTGAAGGGAAGCCATAAAGGATTGGCATGTTAATTCCTGAAAGAGAATAGGCTATTTGCAAGCAACTTTGATTAAATCAGTCAGCCAGCTACATGGAGACTGAACTCAGACCACTGGGATATTAGATTAGTTTATGTAAGCAAAGTACATAAATAAATAAATAGATATTAGTTAGTAGGTTTAGATTTCCCATCTGCAGCCTGTACTAGTTGGAAGATAAAAATTGTTGCTGATTTAGGGGAAAACATCTAAGAAAAGATTAGAATGTTTGATATTTACCACCTGACTTGCTAAGAAGGCCCAGAATGAAGGACTCTAAGAGACAACAAAGTGACACGTGGACTGTGAAACCTCTGTTCCCACAAATATACATTGACTAGCAGACAGGTCTTTGAATCTAACTAGGATAAACCAGTATTTACAGATACATTTGTGCTCCCACTGTTGTAGTATCTTCCTGTACTGAATTACAAATGTTCTAGGGTCCTCTGCTGATAACTTAGGAAATCAGTATGAATTATATGAAGACACAAAAAGATTTCCAGAAGTAGAATGGTCAAGGTATGTTAAAGGTTAACACAAACATTTGAACACATGATGGGATAAAAATGCCGGCTTCTGGAGGACAGCAGTGGACAGCAGCAAGGAAAGAGTGTAAAGGATACTTCAGGGGGAAAATGCTGGAAAACAGCTGTTCAAGGAATTCAAAGAAGAGAAAAGCGAGCAGAAATAATTCACATGCAATCAATCCATTTTCAGATTGGAGAATTATTGGATGACAGTTTTCTAGAAATAAAACTTTTTTAGAAATGAAAGTTTCATGTGTGAATGTCCTCTGGCCCTATGTGCAGATATTGAGGAGAGGGAAGGTAAGGAATTAGATTTCTGGAGCTTTGATTACTGGCCTGCCCTGAGTGAGATAATAAAAGCAAAGTTTAGTTGAGTTAATCCAGTTTGGATATATATTGACTTTAGCTGCTGTTGTTGTTAGCAGCATTGCTGTGGTATACTTTCCGGGCAAGCAGAAGGTATCCTGGGAAGGGAAAGATATATGGCAAGGGGAAGAATAGGATGGCATCTCTAAGGCTGGGAAAAGGAAACATGGGTTTTGCTGATAGAACTGTAAAAACACCTGTAAATCCCATGTCTTTCTGGTCTGCTTTGTTTATACAGATTTGGTAGCAGTCCTTAAAACTGAGTTCTCATTAATCAAGCAGATTAAGTCAGTTGAACTCAAACTGCCTGTAGGAGCACAGCTCAAGGATTCAACCACACTTAGCGGCTAGACTTAATTAGATTCAACATCTGAACATACTTCCTTCAGGAATTTGCCACAGAGACAAGACAGTCTTTTTATTTTTATTTAAAAAAGAAAAAAAAAATCCAAGCACAGTTTCATCTTAACAGCAGAAAGATAGTAAAACATATGAATAAGACTATAAGGACCACAGAATGTCTTTCCTATCTACAGTATTTTAACCTAGAAACTACAACTCTTGTCTAAGTCAGTCATCACAGAGTGGAGTGTCCAGATTTTAACTGGTAGTCCTTTTAATCAGTATGTGTTGGTATACAACTGCGTACCTTTGAGTGAAGCCTGGAACTGCTGTATTCAGAGCAGATGATTCAGGCAATGTTTTGCAATTACCCCATCCTGTGTACCACAGGATTGTTCAATCCAGCATGCTTCCTCACAGTCCTACCATCACAATAAATTATGATATATAATACAGAAAACATTACAATAATACAATTATGAAGTAACCCTTATTTACTAGATCGCATACAGTATTCCAAAGCAATAACATATTTCTTACCTAAAATTTGCAAGATTGCTACTAGTAGGGGAAGATCACTGGTCTCCTTTTGTAATGAGTTCATGATATCAGATGTCCTCTTTATTGGATGTTGGTCACTGGGAGAATTCATGGGTGATCTTTTAAAATCTGCTGGATTGTCACCTCCTGTAATACCCTAAGAAAGATGTCCTTTTCCAATTAGATGTTTTGGTACCAAAAAAAGGCAATTCATTACAAAAATCACAGTGAATTTAAGGTTTGCAAATGCTTATCAGTGCAGCAAGTATAAATTGCCTTATAAAAACTGTAAAACAGATAATCAACATGCCAGGACACTAGAAACTAAGGTTGCCTTTTTTTTTTTTTTTTTAACAGACTGAAGTCATGTTCAACTCACTCAAAATTTTAGCTCTCCTGTGGAAAGACATATACAAGGTTAAATCCCCAGGCAACAAAGAGAAACCCAAACAAATTCCTCCATCCTAAATTGTCACCATGATTACAAATCAACTAATTACAATGCAAGAATATGAACTAGGTTGCTTATAGGCAGTGTGTAAACTTAAAACTGCTCTACACTGAAGGTTCATTTTTCATGCATGCTGTCCTGTACTAGGCATAAATGTCTTCTTCTGCACAACTATTAAAAGCACTTTCAAGTATACGTATACTCTGCACGTTTCTCAGGAATTATAAGTTTGAACATTTGAAGTTGAGAATTCTTAATGAAATTACACATAGTTACAGACTGTCTTTTGGTGTTTTACAATTTTAAAGTAATTTTAAAAATACAGTAGTTGCCTATTTACATGTTGAAAAGTTGTACTTTAAAATGGAAACGGTTATGGTTCTGATCTGCTACTCATAACATACAAAAATAACAGATATATATAATTCCAGTAGGGACTGTACTTTATTATGTTAGCCTTTACCAAGAAAAAACATTTTCAAGTCATTTTTCTGACCAGAAGTTTATGAACTAAAGTTGGAAAGGTGGTCTACAAATCAAGTAAACAATTTCACTATCGATGACTTTCTCCCTTGCTTCCAAGTATCTATTGTACACAGAGACTTCATTAAAGTGGATTGCCAAAAAAATTYATATAACAATATCTGCCTTTCATATTGCAGCTTTAATTTGCTTCAATATATTATCACACACTTCCAAATCAGTAATCAGTACCTTAAATTTAGAATTCCTTACCTTTTTCACCAACAAAAAATATGAAGTGCTTAAAAAATAATTGTTCTTTTAATAATATCGTGAATATTACTTTCATTGAAAACAAAATTAAATTAATTATATTGCTATCCAAGAACAACAAAGTTACAAACAACAAAACCACCATCAAAAATAAAAAATAGCCTTTGCCTGTATGTTAATTCCATTACGTATCTAAAAGAATATGCTCTCTCTCTTCAATTGCTCAACAATTCAACATAGAGAATCCATTTTGATAGCCCCAACATAATAAATTTAGTCATTTTTAGCTGTGTTACAAAATGACCAAAGACTAGAAACCCCAACCCACAGCTGCATCCCATTCTACCAGGCACTACTCATAGAGACAGAAGATGATACACAGTAAAAGGCAGATTCTGTCTTGAATAGCCTGAAGTTTAACAGACAAGAGAAACAGAAGGTGCGAGGAAAGAATGTAACACCTAAATAAAAGTATGGAACGTGGGGCAAAGAGAAAGTAAGCCAATGGCTCATGGTCACAGAGGAAGACCACAGCAGAGCCAGAAATTACACCAGATCTCACTCATCTCATTGTCCTCTAACACAAAAGAAGTCCTGTCTGCATACATATAGCTTTGCTTGCCTTTCCGCAGGTCTTAGGCCTTATTAAAACTCAGAGTGAGAGAAACAAGATATTTAGGACCTTTACTCACTTCTTCAAATTAAAATCTGATCATTAATAGGCTAAGCAGGAGGTCCCAAGCATCACTTGTCAAGACGACAATGTGAGCTTGTCTTACTTGCTGCTGACAGCTTTCTTCCACTCAGTGTGTATGGAAGAAAACTTAGAGTAACAAATTTTGATCCAGTGAGTAAAGAAAGAAAATATAATCTGAAAGTTTCCTTTGACATCTTAAAATGGGAATCACATAATTATGACAAGGGAAATTAATTGCTAGCATTAATCTCATATCTTCCTTGCATTCCTAATTCTTAGTTCACACATTCACCTAATGAGAAATACATAACATACAATATATATAATCCCACTGCATTATAATAATTGTATTAGAGTACACACACATTTGCATTCTTAACTGGTTATATATATGTATGTATATATTTATATGCATGGAGACACAGGAAGACAAATACATGTGTAGTATACAGACCCATTGATGTATATACTTCCTGAAGAAATCAAAACATTTTGAAAGAAGAAAAAGATACTTTGCTTGACCACACTCATTATCTGTTAATGAGCTGTAAATCCAGACTTTTCTTAGGAAAATGCAGAGTCACGAGTTTTACTATAGACTTTTTTTTAAAGAAAAACCTTTGTTCAGCAGGTTTCCAATAATATAAACTAAACATTTCCCTTCTATCTGAATAATAGATATACCTGTTTGTTTAAGTGTCTTACCATTTATAATCTCAAAAATAATACCTGTAAGTAAGAACAATTCACAGCATTCTAGCACTTACAAGTGAAATTAGTGCCCATTATAAAAAGAGCTAACAGGGGCCAGCACAGCAAAAAAAAAAGTTGGGTTCTTTATGGTCATAGACTCATAGAATCATTAAGGTTGGAAAAGACCTTTAAGATCATCGAGTCCAACCATCAACCCAGCACCCATGCCCACTAAACCATGTCCCGAAGCGCCACATCCACACGTTTTTTGAACGCCTCCAGGGATGGTGACTCCACCACTTCCCTGGGCAGCCTGTTCCAATGCCTGACTACCCTTTCAGTGAAGAAATTTTTCCTAATATCCAGTCTAAACCTCCCCTGGCACAACTTGAGGCTATTTCCGCTCGTCCTATCGCTTGTTACTTGGGAGAAGAGACCAACACCCGCCTTTCTACAGCCTCCTTTCAGGTAGTTGCAGAGAGCGATGAGGTCTCCCCTCAGCCTCCTCTTCTCCAGGCTAAACAACCCCAGCTCCCTCAGCCGCTCCTCATAAGACCTGTGCTCCAGACCCTTCACCAGCCTCGTTGCCCTTCTCTGGACACGCTCCAGCACCTCAATGTCCTTCTTGTAGAGAGGGGCCCAAAACTGAACACAGTATTCGAGGTGCGGCCTCACCAGTGCCGAGTACAGGGGCACGATCACCTCCCTACTCCTGCTGGCCACACTATTCCTGACACAGGCCAGGATGCCGTTGGCCTTCTTGGCCACCTGGGCACACTGCCGGCTCATGTTCAGCCGGCTGTCGACCAGCACCCCCAGGTCCTTTTCCGCCGGGCAGCTTTCCAGCCACTCTTCCCCAAGCCTGGAGCGTTGCCTGGGGTTGTTGTGACCCAAGTGCAGGACCCGGCATTTGGTCTTGTTGAACCTCATGCARTTGGCCTCGGCCCATCGACCCAGCCTGTCCAGATCCCTCTGCAGAGCCYTCCTACCCTCAGGCAGATCAACGCTGCCGCCCAGCTTGGTGTCATCCGCRAACTTACTGAGGGTGCACTCGATCCCCTCGTCCAGTTCATTGATAAAGACCGGCCCCAAAACTGAGCCCTGGGGAACACCGCTCGTGACCCGCCGCCAACCAGATTTGACTCCATTCACCACAACTCTCTGGGCTCGGCCGTCCAGCCAGTTTTTTACCCAGTGAAGAATACACCCGTCCAAGCCATGACCCGCCAGCTTCTCCAGGAGAATGCTGTGGGAGACAGTGTCAAAGGCTTTACTAAAGTCCAGGTAGACCACAYCCACAGCCTTCCCCTCATCCACTAGGCAGGTCATCTGGTCGTAGAAGGAGATCAGGTCAGTCAAGCAGGACCTGCCTTCTATGAACCCGTGCTGCCTGGGTCCGATCCCCTGGTTGTCCTGCACCTGCCTTGTGAGCACTCTCAAGATGAACCGCTTCATGATCTTCCCCKGCACCGAGGTCAGGCTGATAGGCCTGTAGTTCCCCGGATCCTCCCTCCRGCCCGTCTTGTAGATGGGTGTCACATTGGCAAGCCTCCAGTTGTCTGGGACCTCCCCCATTAACCAGGAGTGGTGATAAATGATGGAGAGTGGCTTGGCAAGCTCCTCTGCCAGCTCCCTCAGTACTCTCAGGTGGATCCCATGCGGCCCCACAGACTTGTGTGTGTCCAGCTGGCGTAGCAGGTCGTTAACCTCTTCCTCTTCGATTATGGGGGGTTTATTCTGCTCCCCATCCCCTCTTTCTGACACACCTCTTCATATGTCAGACTGTGCAATGCTCTCTTTCCTTTGCTATTTCTCTAATCCTAATCCTTGCCTCCATGACAGAAGCTACCGGTTTTGTGGCAGTCAAAGCAAAACCAATCAGTAGTACAGATGTATTCTCAGAGAAGGTCAAAACACTCACAGAAATAAGGAAATCAAAGCCTACCTCAAGATCCAGCACTGTGCTTTAACACGACTTCAGACAAAGCTTCCCTTCTCGCCTCTGTGTTGTAATCTTTGACCAACATCTTTGTTCTGCTTCAAACATGCACAGGCATCACCATTACAGTCATCAAACTGCTGTTAAGGCCAGGTATCCACAAACTGATAGTTTAAAATAATGGCAAATCTGTTTAGCAGACATGCTAAACAAGATAAACTATTTATCCTGTTGAGCTCCATATAGTACTAGAGCCACCAAAGCCCTGAAAGAATTCTGCAGCACTGTACCTACTTTCCCTGACAGGTAAATTCAGAACAGTCTTTCAACCAAAGGTAAGATTTTATTTTAGATATAAACTATCCTTATTCTTCTGCTGTATTTTTGCAGGCATATTTGCCCACTGTTGTAATTTATCTATCACCAAACTGTATGTTTTGTTCTTTGGTTTTTTCTTTGTTTTGTCCAGCAGAGATTTTGTTGTTGTTATTGTTGTTGCCTAAGGGCACCAGCCAGAGCAATAAACAACTCCAAATAAGTTCCCCTTACACAGACCCGGACATTAAAAAAATTTGTCTGCTAAAGCCTGATCACAAGTGAAATGCATTTGAACTTTGTCAGTCCTTAATACAGAAAGTTTTCATTTATCCTGACATAAACATGATGAAATCTAGATTTAAAACTTTTTTTTTTTAAAAAAAAGTCCCATCACCATGAACCAGAACTAAATGTCCTATTTCTCAGTGGTGCTCAAGGAGAACACTCTGAATGTTCATTTAAAAACAGAAAGTACATATATGAAATAAAATGCATAGACTTGTCAAACAGAAGGAATATTATAACAGCAGATCCAGTGCTGTTCCTTTTTACTTTCACTAGTCCACAGTGCTCCTGATTGGTATTAACTAGATTGCTGCCACTGAGAAGTCCCTTTGCTACTGCATTTGACATGAAAATTAACAGAAGACTAATTTTAGGAATATTATAAGCATCCTTCTAGATGTATATCACACAGKTTTTTTTTCAATATGCAAAACATTTTCCTCCTAAATATCAAGGAGATAGTAGACATTCATTATCTAAATTCCTTTCCAAAAGTCCAGGTCCCCCACATTTCTCCATGTTCAAGGACAGCTGGCCATCGGTAGGGAACAGAGGGTTGAAACTGTTTAAATAATTGACAGGACACTCTGTGGACTCCAAAAGGCTTTCTTGACTGGGTGTCTCCTAAATCAAATATTATAGCTTTTCCCTTAGTTTATAACATGCGAGATACAGTCCAATGGCTTGTTCATTACAGTCATTTTCCTTCCCTTCTGTTTTCATGTTCTTTTTTTTTTTTTGCCTTTAGTGCACATTTGGATCTATTCCCTTTCCTAACTCTCAGAATATATGGTAAGAGCTTATCCAATAAACACTTTTCCAAATGTCCTAAAATACGATACGTAGCTCACAAAACACCCAAATAAATGGCTATTCCATTGAAGTGTTCAGCATCTTTAACACTCTTCACAGCAAAACAAATTTGTTTAAACAGTTTAAAATGCAGAGATCAGCCTATATTGGTGCATCTAAAATACAACTACTTAAGCAGCATGCCATCAGTGTGATTTTCAGACTCACTAAGCATAGATTACTGAAAGATACCACCTTTTTGGAAGAGCAGCATTGCCCATTATGAAATATTTTTCAAATCCCAACACCTAAAACAGCCATAGTGTATCTTTAAAAGTAATTGCATGCACCTTTCAAAAATAATAAAACAAATCTTGTAACATCCCATCAAGCGCTGCCAGTATACCATCTCCGCTGTACCTACAGAGAAACAGAGAACGAGAGCTTGATTTATCCCATTCACAAAGAATGTCTGTAGCATAACTGCAAGAACTCTGACCTCTTGAGTCCTTATGCCTTAACCACTCGACCAACATAAACACCCCCTGCTCCTTAATAATTATTTCCTAAGAAATAAACGTAGCATACTTGCAAAACTGTAGCATAGATAGACTGAAACAACTCTTCAGCTGCTTATACTTACAGATATAAACAGTACACAGTTCATAATCCACCTGGAGTTTTCAGAAGGTTTTGATGTCAATGCTGTTCAAACACATCCTCTAAAATGTTGAGTCTATAATCCCTCAATATGTGTCAGATAAAGGATTTCTTATTGATTTGAGGTCAGGATTTCAGCATAGTGTAACTCATGCAAACTTAAGGCTTTTTATGTTGTTTCTTTTCCTTTGTCTGGCTACTCCCTTTGCACTTTTAAACACGCAATCTGTGATCCATGAGACTTAGGAAAAAATCCAAAACTGTTTTCCTTGTAATTCAGTACATCCAGATAAAACCATGCTAGAAGGTTATTATTGATGCCTTGTTTGCTCATGCTATACGCACAATCTATTATATGTAATCCCTGGATGTTCTGAAGAATCATCGGTAAAATTAAAGAACCTTTGTTTGAACTTAAAGTTTCGGTGAGTGAAAGGCATCTGCTAATAGAAGAAAAGCTTAGAAAAAACTGCAGCAAACTGTACTTCCTCACCGTTACTACTTTTGCAAACTAGCCACAAAAAAACATGCTAGGTAACCTCAACAAATTGGTTCAGGTTCCTAAGATTAACATTCACAGTGCTTTCCTGGGACATATCTTGCCTTCCTTAATACACACAGAGTTGCATCATTAACTCATTAAGTTTATTTAAAAATTGTTCTCTCTATTCGCGTGATAGGCCGCAACTAACAGTCTGTTTTGTACACTAAGCAAGTTTGTTCTTGGTCTGTGTTCATGTAACGCTTAGGATTTGTCTACATACAAAAGTTATGCTTAATTACACTGCTTAATTTAATCATCTCAAGCCCTGTACTGTGATGAGATCATAAGGTTGCTTTCTACGTGTGAAGTTCCCCTTAATAGGGAAGATGGACACGGCCCTTTTATACTATTACAGTTGCATTCACATCCAGGTTACACCTGCACAATTATTTCAATAAAACATAAGGCATAGTCAAAGTACTTGCACTGCTCTAGAACCCATGTTTAGAACAGAACACACATCTGAAAGCGTAGCTGGTCCTTAGAAATTTTGGTAAGAGATTTCATCAGGAATTAAAATACTCTTATTTTTGATGTGTACTATTTTAGAACTGATGGAAAGTTCCAGATATAATAGTCAGTCTCTACCAGAAGAGAAAATGGCGWGAGTACTGGCAGAACCAGCTTCCTGAGTCTCTGTAGCATCCCAATAGCTGAGAAGGTGTTTTAATTTTCACGGCAAACAATCCCTAACTTGGATGCTTTTAAATAGCATTCAGGATGTATTTATATTTGTTGCTTAGAAAATTGAAAGACTGAAGATGCAAGGTCACCTGAGCTAACAAATCCTAGTAAATATTAGAAATTTCAGAAAGTGTTGAAAATGTCCAGAATTCCTTTCAACTTAGGATGAGATTTTTTCCAGTATTTTGCAAAATATAATGTCTCTTTGCTACATGGTAGCACTGGCACTGAACTATAAAAACAATGTGAAACATTAATAATTTGAAATTTTCTTAATGGAAATACCYAAGAAGAAACTTTAATCATTGATGACATTGCTATTTTTATAATTGAGCAGGGATCTCCATTCTAGGGCACTAAGAACAGAGGAAAAATAAAATTTAGGTATTACAAAGCCCTAGAAGATGTAGTTTCATTAATGGAATTTCAACAGAAATAAATTGTTTGAATGAACAAACTGCTCTGTAAGCAGTGGAAATGTTCATAGTGTGGCTACCAGTTGATTTGTGCTGTATCACATTCATGTGGGTCCAACCACAATAATTGCCWCTTGCTGCATGTATGTCCTGTGGCCTCTCCCTCCACTTTCCTCTGACCACGGGTAACACCACGAGCTCTGGTTCCCTTTAGCGCTTCACCAGGGAACGCAGCTGGGCACTCAGCTAGGAGCTGGGCAAGACGCAACACATGATTCATACAGAAATGAAGACAAGCTGCCTGGTTGGCTATAGATGCTGCTGCATTCACTCTGCAGCCTTAGCTGATCCAACAATTTGGATCATTCTCTTTCCCTATCTAGTCACCAGTTTTCCTGAAGCTCGTAAAAACTTGAAACTTTTCAGACACTGCCCCACTGTTAAACTCTATTGAAATCAGCCAACATTTTCTGAGATACAGACTGGCACAGACATTGCAGATTATTTCTATCAGAAATGAGATTGAAATACACTTGATAATGAACATAAATATATCTATTTTTTTCTGGAGATAAGTGGTTGTCCTGCTTTTCTGCTCCCAGATGCCTAAACTTTGTCCCTCTATGTCTGGATAATACAAGAGGTCTCATTGCACAATCACAATAGCTGATAGTAGAATGCTATATCCACAGATTTGTTAAATTCCACCATCATCAATATTTCTAAGCAATCCTCTACTTCAGTAGCATAAAAACATTATTAACTACATGGATATAATGACAGAAACATTTTAAATGCTACCAGACTGTAAAAGCAGTACGTTATGGACTCCTGGAATACTAGGCAACAGGTTATGGAATATCCTATATGAGTTTTCAATTTTGGATAAATAACATTGTT
Source organism: Oceanodroma leucorhoa (assembly GCA_030449065.1). NCBI lineage: Eukaryota > Metazoa > Chordata > Aves > Procellariiformes > Oceanodroma > Oceanodroma leucorhoa. The sequence goes on along the minus strand of JASVER010000044.1, from coordinate 3,795,866 downwards.
TGCATATGGAATTTTTTAGCTGTAATATTATTTCCCCACAAAATTCAGATTTGGAGAGGCAAAAACACACTGAAGTGTAAGAGTTAGGTATATAACATGCATGCAAAAGATTGTATGCTGTTACTCATGTATTATATACAGAGTATATATGCATATTCATGTATGAATTGAATATCTTATGAAATTCAGTGTGAGATAATGAAAATACAGATAGACCTACAGATGAGGATTTAGGCTTCTCACTTTAATTTCTGTTATCCACTGTAAAGCAAAAATAGTCTGAAATGGCCAAACCTGTCTTCAACAGATACATCTTTTTCAACTAGATATATGAATGTTACACATGTTATAAAAACTTTCATGTTACACCCCACTTCAGAAACAACGATAGATTTATAGCTCCCTATCAATAGTGCAGACAAGTGCTACTCTAAGTCAACCCACTGGGATCAGGCAGGTTGCATGATGCACCCTCACTCAGGACTATTTACATCCACCTAAGCATCAGTGCTGAAAGTTATTAGCAAGGCATAAAGCATTTGGAACTGTAGTGTATTTACCATTGTTCATATTTAAAATTTCCTTTTCAATATTTTGTAACTTCCTGAAGTTTTATTAAGGAACATTTATTGGTTATTAAATCACTCCCTACCCTGTTGCTCTACAGGACAACACCGCATGCTCTTAAAGGCTTGGGTGGCCTAACAGAGTCTGTGGCTGCTCTCGGACTTCACTTGCTAGATATATTTACCTTACTTCTACCATTTCATATGGAATTATTTGTCGGTTTCAGTGCCATTCCTTCCTCTAAGCCAGCGCTTTCATTTTATTTAATTTTTATCTTTTAGATTCATTTTGCCTCTTTAAGGGATAAAGAAATAGAGGGACTATCTCCACGCATAACTTCATATGGCTTCCATCTCTTTATGATAACCCTCCAGATTAGCACACACATTCTGAAAAGCACAATGATAGATTCCTTTGTATAGCGGTCTCTCTTCAGATTCCACAAATATGCACCAAAAAAATTCTTAACTAATATGGAATTTCAGCTTAGATGGTCACAAATTAACCAGAGAAGGGTGTATGTTAGTTTAAACAAATTACTCACATTTTCCATTTTTGGTCTATAGCATAAGGAATTAGATAGTTAATTCTAAATGCAAAACTTTGTACAGCGTGCAAATCATGTCTGTATGTCAAAGTAAAATAACAAACCTAATGAGGAATGTTAAAAAAGCAAGACCCATTAGTTTAAAGATACATGGAAGCAGCCAAAGATGACAAACATGCATAAAATTCAAAACATGATGGAAAAGGGAACAGGCACTGAACCACATAAATCAGTGTTTTGAATTCTATTTCTCTGTGGGTATAATTGTACCTTAGTTTCTTATAATGATTTATTGAGGTAAATAGTATGTATGGTTTAACAGCTACAGCTTCAAAGTGTCAGGCACAGACTCTCCTTTATTCATGAGGCAGCTGAGTATTGGGATGTGAATTAGCTTCTGTATTCTGGGACTTGGCAAAGTTTGTTTTTAAGGTCCTTATAAAGGATTCATGTTGATGCAGCTATTCAAATGTGAAAAACACTGTGCTGTAATAGATGAAATAGAAAAGCTTTACAGTAATTCTGGAAGCAAAAAAGTAAAAACACTGAAATAAACCATTCAGAGTTACCTTCAGCAAAAGAAAGGAATGCCCCAGAGTTAATTTTAATACATTATGCCATTTTGGGGAACACAGAAAAAAAATAATTTCTTGATGAACTACAAATGTGTGATGGGATTCCAGAATTTACTTTTAAGTTAAAATAAAATAAAGTATGAAAAAGAAATGGTAGAAGTTTAAGCTGTGATATYCACATTTTGAGTTGATTGCCAAGCCACACGTTCTATTGCTCTCAGACCAGGATAAACCAACCATTAACTAATCAAAAGAATCATCATCCATGAAAGCTATGATGGCATTTTAACAGTTCTTAATCTATTAATAAGAAAGAATAATTTGCAAAATATATTCCCTCTTCTGCTTATATTCATAGGGCCATTCTTAGCAGAAATTATATGTAGGCTCCCATGGTGTAGAAACCCTATGAAAGYCATGAAAATTCACTAAGCTTCCTTACGTACTGTGCCAAGACATTCAGCAGGAACTTTGGTTGTTGCCAAGAAACACGTGTGCCTCAGATACAGAAGCTCTGCATGTACCGGTATTTCAACATTCCTGGAGAGAAATGTGACCCCTTGATACATACACTGGTTTGCTGGCATGCTTGCATTCCTCCCCATCTGTCAGAGTGGCATTCTGCCTTCTCACAAGGTGGGATGCCAGTTTTGGAGCACAGGTGCCAACCAAATATAGGTTCRGACTAATACTCTACAAAATGTGGCAAACAACATTTCACCTGCAAGAACATCGTCCTACCTCTGACCCATGCCAAATTAGGATTGCATGCTTCATTAGCAAAGGGGGTCATCAGCTGAAAATCATAGGCAGCACCAGAAATGCTAGTTTTCTGTACGTCTCCTAGCTGAGAGTCTTCCGCACTGAGGTTTCATTTACAATACGCCAAATTTTCCTAACATTGCGGACATGCAGCCCTTCTCAGAAAGCTGCAACAGACCATGGACAGAGATCTGTTGAATTCATCCTCCCAGACTCATTTCTGACAAATTCCAAGAGTCTTAAAAAGGGCAAATGAATTAACAGTGGGGGAAAGGCATAAGTAAAGATTTGTGTTACCTCTAAGGGGGTTTGCTAACAACAGGAAGAAAACTACCTTTATTATGACTGTCAAAAACCCCAAACTAAAACCACTTGTTATCAACCACCAAATTGCTCATATAATTCTAAAATTCTTAAATTATAATAAAATATTATAAAAATACGATATAAAAAGTTAAGTTAGCTTTTAGCTTGAGAATTTATGTACACATGAAAGCACACTAGTCATGAACAACCATTATATGAAAGTCATTCAACGTACAATGACAACACTGGATAATATTAAATGGTGTTTCAATATCCTCAGAATAAAGTATATTTTGAACTCTCTCATGAATGAAAATATTCCCCACTAAATTAATCTAACAAGAAAAGTTAAATATTCAGTTGATCAATAAACAGAATAATCACAAAGTAGCATTGGTTTTGCTTCCAAATTAGCGTAGCCTACTTTATTTATAAATGCACAAAACAAAAATGAGGATTGCTGGTCTAAAAAAATTATCTTCTTTCAGGAAACAATTCACTATCCCTTCCTTAGTAAATTACCATGATTTCTGTAATTTATTTATCCCAAGATGCACCTGATATATCATCAGCTTTAGGTGATTTTGTTAAACTGACTATCCAAAAATGAGTCATATTATGCATGATTCTGCATTATTTAGGCTATTCAGAAGGCATGCCACTGCTATTCCCAAAAGACAAAGTCAAAGCTATTAATTCTTACTAGCACAAAATTATAACTCAATACATTGAATTCTATAATTATAATTCAATACATTAAGATGCAGAGTCCTGCATCTGAGATGGAATAACCCCATGCAACAGTACAGGCTGGGAGCCAACTGGCTAGAAAGCCTGTTTGCAAGAAAAAAGCTGGAGGTCCCTGTGGACAACGAGCTGATCATGAGCCAGCAGTGCGCCCTGGCAGCAAAGSCGGCCAACAGCATCCTGGGCTGTTTTAACAGGAGCATTGCCGGCAGATTGAGAGACCTGATAATTTCCCTCTTTCTGGCACTTGTGAGACTGCATCAGGAGCAATGTCTCCAGCTCTGGTCTTCCCAGTACATGACAGATACTGAAACAGTGGAGCAAGCCCGGCAAAGACAGCAAGACAACTAGAAGGCTGCAGCACGATATACCAGGAGAAGCTGGGAGAGCTGGGTTTGCACTGCCTGGGGAACAGCAGGTGAAGGTGAGAGCTTATTGCTGCCTGCAACTGCGTAATAAGAGGGTGTAGGGAAGRTGGAACAAGACTCCTTGCAGAGCTGCACAGTGACATGACAAGAGGCGACGGACACAAGCTGAAATATGGGAAATTCTGATTCAATATAGAGAAAAAAAATTTACCTTGAGGGTGGTCAAACACTGGGCCAGGTTGCCAAGAAACACTGTGGCATCACCATCCTTGGAGATATTCCAGCTTTACTGGAGATGGGCCTGTGCAACCTGCTCTAATTGGACCTGCACTGAGCAAGAGGTAGGACTAGATGACCTCTGGCGGTCCCTTCCAATCTACATAATTCTGTGTACCAATTACGTTCCCTTCTAATTTCTCTTTGCCCATACAGTAAAAGATTCAAAGGTGTTTGGAACAGCAATAATTATATGAAGAGACAAATTCTGTATACAGACAACTTTCAACTGACTTCAGAGACTTTGGCTTTCACAGCACCACAAGACTCAAAAAAGGATGATGTTAATTTTGTTCAACCTTTTTCAGCAGTGTTAGTCACTGAAGTATGTTAAGGAGTGGTTTGTCCATGCCATTTTCAAATTACCCGATAAATTCCCTAAGAGAAACAGATGGAAATGTTAGATTCCCTTTTCCTTAAAGTATTCTGCTTTACTACAGATGGATGAAACAGAAGATATACCAAAGGCAGGAACTACTGAGTTTTCAGTCTAAACAAACACAATTCATTTTGATAATACTGAAGATTTTGTCTCATCATTCAGACTCACAGTGGAATAACTGAAATTGGCAGATGCTTTCTGTGAAATGTCTTGTCTTTATTGGTGCTTTTATGTGTTAGCAAGTGTTGTGGTTTAACCCCAGCCGGCAGCTAAGCCCCACACAGCCGCTCGCTCACTCCCCCCTGGTGGGACGGGGAAGAGAATCAGAAGAGTAAAAGTGAGAAAACCCGTGGGTTGAGATAAAGACAGTTTAACAGGTAAAGCAAAAGCCGCGCACACAAGCAAAGCAAAACAAGGAATCCATTCACTGCTTCCCATSGGCAGGCAGGTGTTCAGCCATCCCCAGGAMAGCAGGGCTCCATCACGCGTAACGGTTACTTGGGAAGACAAACGCCATCACTCCGAATGTCCCCCCTTCCTTCTTCTTCCCCCAGCTTTATACGCTGAGCATGATGCCATATGGTGTGGGATATCCCTTTGGTCATTGGGGTCAGCTGTCCTGGCTGTGTCCCCTCCCAACTTCTCGTGCACCCCCAGCCTGCTCGCTGGTGGGGTGGGGTGAGGGGCAGAAAAGGCCGTGACTCTGTGCAGGCACTACTCAGCAATAATGAAACCATCAGTGTATCATCAACACTGTTCTCAGCACAAATCCAAAACATAGCCCCATAGTAGCTACTGTGAAGAAAATTAACTCTATCCCAGCCAAAACAAGCACAGTAAGCATAAAAGAAAAAGAAGGAAAAGAAATTAGATACATAAAGCTATATCTTCATTGCAATAAAAATGATTTTTACTCAAGTACAATATTCTAGGACTGTACCATGTACAGTGGTAAATGAAGAGCCTAGTCAGTCTAATATAATGTAAAATCTTAGAGGAAGCAAAGCACTATATTTTCTTATTTTGATGTAGCTGGTTCACATCAACTCCAGGTAAGAGATATATGGTTGGCCGTGACTGGCTACACTGACATAAAAACTACCTGTGTCCTGTCTCCACTAGGTCTGTAACTAGAGAAAGGTGTGCTAACGTACCTTTTATGATGTCAAAAAAATGGGGATTTTTTAAATCTTCGTATTGAGGATAAAGCCTAATACGTGCAATGGTACTGGAAGCCTGCACAGTCTTAGGTTCAAGGACATCATTTCTCCATTCTTTGTTTTCTTCATTCGTTAAACTGGGGCAACAATTCTTTTTTCTGCAGTATTGAATTATGGCCTGTTCTGCTAGCCCAGAAATAAAAGTAAGTGAAGATAGTCTTTGTATTGATGTGCTGCCTGTCTTGTTTACAATAGAATCTATTTTGTTTTTAGAAGGGAAGTGTTCTAAGAAAACCTTTTATAACACGTTCAGAAATATAAAAGCCATTTCAGGATGAGGACATCTCTATCCTTTATTTTGTTAGTCCTTGAAAGGGCTTTTTAAATGTTAACAGCTATGACTGCCTTCCCTCAACTGATGCTCCCTTCTCAGCAATCCTTCTGTTGACATCTCTTTGTTTGCTCTTAGCTTGTCTCTCCTTCTTTCCAACCCCTTAAAACAAAACTTAGCAAGAGCTTGGAATTGAACTTTTGGCAGACATCGGGCCACTAAAACACACTAGTAAGTATGTTGTGTAAGTTAGATTTCAATAAAAAAATTCTTTCCCTACCTCCAGTGATATACAGAATATTTTCCACTCTTCTCTGTGGCATTGCAGTGACAACTGCTAAGCAAAGCTGGTCGGAAAACAGGAAGCATTTTCAGCTTAAAATATGCTGAAAGAGATGAAACTGTTTTGAAATGCTAGGGTAATGTCCAGTCTCCATTTAAAAAGAAATAAAGCTTTCTGCCTAAAACAAATTTAATATAAACTGTGCACTTAAAGTAGGTGTATGTGTACATACATACTTTTTTTTTTCTTTTATTTCAAGCTAAAAAAAAATCAGTAGTTGCCTTGTTAAGCTTTCCTACAGACAGATACTGGCAGCATTCCCTCTCTCACAGTGATAGCTACTTTGAGTATCAGAAGTTCATTAGTAACGATTAAAAAATCTACAGCACTTGAGAAGAGGTTGATCCTATTTTATATGCCAATGTTGGTTAGCATATTATAAATTACAGTAGTCCAATTACGCTATAGCTAATATTTAGCACTTATACATTTCTTTGAACACACACTGTGCAACTCTTAATTAATTCTTAACGCTGGCAAGTAGATACATTATCCTAATTTCACAGATAAAGCAGAAAGGTGAGATAATTTTCCAAAGGCCACTTAGTCTTGGGTGGAGCCAGGACTATAACAGGGGAAGATTCAACTCTGAATCCATGACTTCCAAGCCAGGGCTGTCCAATGTCTTGGTCACCGTGTGACAGTTTTATTGCTGCAGCTTAGTCAGTCACCGCACGGCAAAGAYATCCTTATCACATCACACAATGAAAAAATTCTTTTGGCTGTCAGACCTAGTTCTACTTTAATCTACCCTACCTCTACACTGAGAGCTCAAAAAGAAATAAAAAACAATTCCAAGATTCTACATCAGGTTCTTCAAAGATGAAACTACTTCCKCAAGATCTAGTTAAGCCTCAGCTTCCCCATACCTAGCTTTCCTAAGCTGCTGTCTGCCTGAAAGTTTTTATAACACAGACTGCTAAGGTCCAAAACTTGGAACTGGACTGGGGTGGAAAATCTTCATTAAGGTAGTTTTTCTGGTGTTTCCTGTAACAGAGCTGGTGTTCACCAACCCTCCACCCCCAAAGATGGTTCCCATCCAGAGACTGGAGCTGGGAAAAGCTTAGAAAAGAGAGCTTAGACTGGAGCTTAGAAAAGTCTAAGACAGAGTATAATTGTACCTGACAGTAAATAATTTTGTTACCTTATTTGTCATTTCACCTCATCTCATTCTCACCTTATTGTATATCTCTGTTAATTTCCAACAACAAACCTCCACATTCCTCCCTATTGTGCTTTAGCTATACTGATAGTCATTTAGTTGAGGTCTGATTCCTGCATCGTAGCCAGTTTCTGCTTCACGAAAAAATCTCACCCCCTGTGAATTGAATGTTAATTTCAGGACAGTCTCTTCAGAGTGACTCGGTCAAAGAAATCTGGAAAACTCACACAAATATTGCCAAGATCGTTACCTACTGTTTTGTTTATATTCTAAAACAGTCTCACAGATTGGAGAAGACAGGTTTCTTCTTAGAAACCTTAGTCTTGTTCTCCTGCGAATCGTATTTCCCAGTTGCTCAAAAGGCTACAGCAAATGTAACATTGAATCCTAGCATGACGGGATTTTCAGAACTCCTTTCTTATCATTTACTAGTGTTACTGGAATTATATAAGGCTCATGAGTCACAGGTCCTCAGAATTATCTGTAATATCTCCATAAAGACAAGTGAAACCTTTACATAACCAGTCTGCTACTGAGAGAATCCACATTTTTGTTAGCAGTTAGATCACTCCATTTTTAAGTTGCCATTTAATGCTAGGCATGTATTTGTTTATTAAGGTACCTCTTTTCTGCAAAAMCAGAGCATTTTTATCCCAAGTGAGCAATAAACTAAGGAAAAAAAAAATTTGTAAAAAAGCCCCTCACTAAAATATCATCAGCACATCATTATTCAAAATGTAAACAAAACCAAAATTACCAAACCATTAGTCAGCCGTATAAACATTACTACATTTAAGCTGTCCTGAAAAAGACTTGAATTTAACAGTAAGCCACAACTAAGACCCAATTATAATAGCCGATTTAGAGTTTAACAGTCTAATTTTCTTGCACTTTTTTTTTCCAAAGGCAAACCTTCTCAATTTGTCCCATAAGGGAACCATAGCCATGAAGCTAAAATTTCACACTTGTTTTTATTAAGGAACAGGTCTTTAGGCATAATAATACAGAAACTGTAATAAAAGCCTAACTTAAAAAAAATGGAAAAGATACAATTTCACTAGTATTAGATTACCACAATTCCTATTAGCAGACTAAAAACGCTGCCAGATACTACTCCAAAAAGATCAGTTTTTTAATTTATAAAGTGATGTTATTTTTACATTTTTTGCATTTTTACATCCGTTCTGTGAGAAATAATTGTTTTGAGTATTGAAATTTAAATTAATTTCAATTCACGTATGTGAGAAAATACTAACTTGGGGGTAGTAAGCAAATTTCTGCTTTGCAGACGGCATGTACGTGGAGGAGATGGGACGGCAGGAACGATAGCGATGGCAAACGGCCAGAGCAACTGAAGGGTTAACTGGAAGCATCTGGAGCTGCAAACACAGAATGCCACACAGGTCACAAACTGCCACCCTCCACACGAGGTCGCAGTACCGGTCGGCGGGAGGGGAGCCCCCGCCTCACTCAGGTGCGGGGATGAGGCATTTCGGGTCAGGCTAGAGCTGACGGGACACAGAGGGTTACCGAAGTGGACCAAGGAGAACGGCGGAAGAGGCGCCTCCGCCCCGACTCCCCAACGCCGGGAGATGAGGAAAGTGGCGGGAACCTCGCAGTGTCCTCGCGACTACGGCCGTTACCTGAGGCGCGAGGGAGGAGGGGGGCGGGGGGCGCTACCGCCGCCTTCAGGCGGCCGTTACTCAACCTGAGGCGCCGGCAGCGGCACATCCAGGCGCGGACCGTCGCCGCCTCCACGCCGGCGGCTCGCACACTCGACCGCGGCGAGAGCTCGCCCTCCCTCAGCAGGGACTACCTCAAGCTCGGAGCCGGCCGCGCTCACACGACGGCAGAACCGCAGCCGCGGGGCCGGGAGCCCCTTACCCCCCTCATTCCCCCAGCAGCACTTCACGCCTGACGCCACACCGGGGCGAAGTCCCGGCGCCCGGCCGCCACACCTCCACGGCCACCGGCACAGCAACC
>JASVER010000044.1:3678400-3786221 GCA_030449065.1 Oceanodroma leucorhoa | reverse complement strand
TGCGCCCGCGCCCCTGCCAATCAGCAGGTAGAGACGGCCCCCGCCGCCGCGGGGGCCTGTGGGACGGGTAGTCCCCGCCTGCCCTCGCCGCGCCGCCAAGGGCCGGGCCAGAACTACCGGTCCCGGCGCGCCCCGCGGCCGAGCCGGGGCTGTGACCCGCCGCTGGCCCGGGGAGCGGCTCCGGCAGGAAGGCGGCAGCGGGGCCCGGTCACCCAGCCGCAGCGATGAGCTCGGCCAGGGAGTCCCGCGGCCACCACGGCCTCAAGCGAGCGGCCTCCCCCGATGTAAATGGGCGCGGGGCCGGGGCAGCCGCGCGGCGGGAGGCGGGGGGGAGGAGGAGGCCGGGGGGGAGGCCGCGGCGGGGCCCCGGTACGGCCCCCGAGCCCCGCGGCGGGACGCAGGGAAGGCCGCGGCCTTCCCGGCCGCCCCCTTCCCCGCGCTAACGGCCGTCCGGGGGGAAGCGGCCGGCGGAGGCGTCACGGGGGAGGCTGTGGCGGGGGGTGAGGGGCCGCCCGGGGCCCGCCGCGGCGGAGGGGGCGGGCGGGCGCAGTCAGCGTGTGCTCCCGCAGGGCTCCAGCAGCTGGGAGGCGGCGGACCTCGGCAACGAGGAGCGGAAGCAGAAGTTCCTGCGGCTGATGGGCGCCGGGAAGGTGAGGCCGCCCCGCTCCCCCCCGCCGCGGGCACACGGGGACCCGAGCGGGAGGAACCCCCCCACAGCGGCTACGCGGTGTTTCCTATTTGCGATGCCACGACACCCCCCCCCCCCAAGGAGGCTTGCTGCAGGCCGCAGTGCTCCCTGAGGAAAGAGGCAGCACTCAAAGACAATTTGGCTTTGGGACTCTCCTTTAAGGGGGATTTGGGTTTCACAGCCGCAGCTGGTATGTCAGCAGCGGTGTAACGCAAAGCATCAGTCTGGAACTGCCAAGTCTCTGCTCTGCAGCTTCCTCCCCACCCCACACCTTTATACTTTCAGACCAGCTAATAAAATTATTTGTGGACGCTTCTGAGAGAGTCCTTGTTACAAATTAACAAACCTGTGCACTAGGTCTGTAAAATTCTCTCTCATTGGAAAAAAAAAAATTGATTCAAAAAAATGGTAGCTGATAGACTAAAATAGCAAAACAGTAAACCTAATTAAATAATCCAGGAAATGTTTTTAAAGAGAAAATGCTCTAAAACAATATTTCTACTATGCTTCTTGCAAAAAATGCTGCAAAACTGGTAAAACATAATTGTGCTTTTTCCATGTCCAAAATGTTGTTTTAGTATTGCATTTCTACTTCCCTTCAAAAAAAATAATTTCACTTGTAGTAGCTTATTTTGCTTGAATAGAGTATTTTTGTAAGCTAAAATATTTTACTGTATTAAAGAGGTGAAAGTTAATACTTCCTAGTGGATAGGAATACACTACCCTGTTAAAACATCCCACTACCACTAATCTTAACGTCTACTTGGATACCTAACGCTGCTCGCTATGTAATGCCAGTTCTTGCCTGTAGGGGTMCATTTGCTAATGAGCAACTACTGAGGCAGTAGAGTAATGAGCACTGTGAAGGTCCTACCTGATACTGTGASCAGTCTAACAGTGGGGTCATCGTAGGATGCACAGACTGAACCATTGCGTAGTGCCAGAGGAAGAGACCCAAAGGGTAAATTGTCAGAACCTAAGTTCACACTCGTCCAGCATTGTGTAGTGTAGTTTTCGTATCAGGTGATCACCATTCTTCCTCGTTTAGCCGACAYACTAGCATGGCTTGTCTTCATCTTTGGAGTGGCAAGAAACGGAATGAAATAGAACCAGCTTTGGGGTGTGGGAAGAGTAAAGAATATCTAGTTGTTGGGGTTTCTTTTTCAGAAAATGCAACAAAACAAAGATGAAACACGTTCATCAGGAGGCAGCAGTTGTTAGCTAGTAAAACTTACAGTCTTACAGTTGGTTGTCAAGGTTTGACAGCAAACCTTTTCCATTCGAGATTTCCAGGATGTTGGCAGAGCTGTCAGTGCACCCTAAAGCTCCAAAACAAACTGCCTTTTCTTTTAGAAAGAACATACTGGCCGCCTTGTTATCGGAGACCACAGATCAACCTCTCACTTCAGGACAGGTCAGTTTATCCAACAGCTGATACAAAGTTGGAAATCAAACACTYATTTAGGAACATCCCACTACTTTGAGCTTCGTAGATGTTGCAGGGAGGGATTTCAGGTTTCGTGGCTGAAGTTGGAAGACAGGTCAGGCTGTGGAGTTGCAGAAGTTCCTAATTTCTCRTATTAGATTACTGACAAACGGTTTCTCTGACTGCGCTTACTTGCCTTCTGAAGTCCAGGGTCAGTGAGGTACTTGATGGTCAGTTAAACTTGTGTACAAATGCCCTGGAAATCAGGGCCTATAGGTCCTCAGACTTATTTTGCTGTCAAACTAAGAAACTAAAGTTTGATTGCTGTTGGTACCTAGCAGTATTATACTTCTTCCTTGCTGCCAGGTGTGGATATCCAAACCTCTGCATCATCGTGCATGGAAAAGAACAGGGTTGATTTCTCCCCCCACCTGATTACCTATTGAATAGAAAGATCTTTGCCTCAAAGGAAGGAGGTGGAAGCTGATAAGATCTGCAAGGTCATCTTGGCAATCAGCGATGTAATGTATGGCCATGGTGACTTCTTATCAGGCTGGGTCAGGTAGTAACTCAAAGTACATCGAAACTAAGCTGGGCTTGACTGTCTGAGAGAAGCTTTGATAAAGCTGTACAGAATAGCAGCTGTCAGAGTTCCGGAGAACTTCTTTCCCCRATATGCTCCACTAGTAATTTTTCAGTTGACGAAAAACGATCTATGGACCAAAACACCAAAAGAAGCCTGAGGATTATTTCTGGGTTCTGCTGTTAGCTTGCAGAGTGACTGAGCATCACYTCCTTATACCTAAATTTCCTAGAAAGGAGATGATGCTTCCCCAAAGGAGTCATAAAGAATCGGTACTGCTTTGTTATTAGCAAAAAGTTAAGAYGCTGTTTTGTCACAAAAAAATCAGAACAGCTATTTTCTTAATGCTTTACTTCTTTGTCCAACATACAGCTATTGTCCTTTTATAATAACATACAGCTCTAACTTCCAAATGAGGAAGCATTAATTTGCAATACAAGCTTTTAATTTTACAGAGATACAAATTGAAAACTAGAGTGTTGTAGGCCTTTTTGGGGAGAATTAGAGATTCCTACCTTTCACAAGAACAGAGGATTCTTAACTATTTTAGACCATATTTTCCCCCAGTAARAAGGATTCTTTATTTATTTATTCAAACAAGTAAGTAAAGGGCATGTAGAAGTAGCTTATGCAAATTAGTTTTTCTGCCAATTCCTAAATATGGAAAAATGTAGAGCTGTAGTAACTGCTCCTGATAATTCAGGATGCCTGAAATAGTTTCAGATACAGCTCTATAAACAAGTGTGGTAGTATTGTCCCAACTTCTGCTGCTATATATTAATAATGGTTTAATCATAGTACTCACATGTTACGTAGTGAGGGTCAGGAACTTTCTCCTTGCTGTGACGTGTTGCAGCATTGGCAGGAAGCACAGAGAAGTCGTACCGGTTACMTTTACCTCGTTGAGTAGAACGTGCACCGCGCATAATACAACTGTCTGAATGCGCCAGGTCTTAGGAACTTACCAGCCCAYCTTTGTATCAGAGCAATTTTGCTTGCACACTCGATATGATTGCTTATAAATCTGATGGTTTGTATGCAATAATACTCAATCTAGCAGTTTAAGATGGCTAAATTTAAACTTTTTCACATATATAGTGATAAACTCTGAAAATGTGACTTCGTGTAACTTGATGTCTTTGGTTATGGTTCRTTCAAATTAACAAAGTACACTGGGCAATGCAGGGGAAGAAGACAAGAAAATGAATGAAGAACTGGAGTCTCAGTACCAGCAGAGCATGGACAGCACGATGTCTGGACGGAACCGGCGCCATTGTGGACTTGGTTTCAGTGAGGTAGTAAGTTGTTTATTGCCATAATGATTGGGCTTTCACTTCACTAAGACAAGATGATACATGGTTTAAAAATCCAGTCACCACAACTAGTGGCAAACTTCCACAGTTTGGCTAAACTTATTTTCAAAGATTAGTCAYGAATATGAATTCTTGATGGCCTCGCCGTTAGTTTCATTATGTTTCATTCCATGACAAATATTCAAGTGTCATTACGTACCGTGTACACCAAAGAAAGGAATTACTGAACTGATGTGATCTGAAACTTTTCAAACTCATTTAATGGTGACTTTAGGATTTCTGCTGCAACTAAATAAGAATGTGGCTGATGGAACCATAGATGTCACGGCTGTACGGTTAACCACTTCAGTGGAGTTGCTTTCTGTCTAATAATTTGTACATTAAAGACCTGTGCTTAGCAACACAGCCCACTTTAGTACTAAAATGGAAGGAGCCATTAAGCAARACATTCTTACTGGGAAATTTTAAAAGCTGCAATGGAGTTGCCAGGAAGTAATGGTTTATCTGTCTTAYAATCTGAACTTCTAGTTTCAGGAATGTGAAGAACAAGATGAGGCAGCTGGACACTCCTCTGAAGAGAGTTCAGAGGACTCCGAAAGTGGCTCTGAGTCAGAGCAAGAGGAGTCTGCAGAGGAGCTACAAGCTGCTGAAAAACATGATGAACCTGAGGTTCCAGAAAACAAAAAAGAAGCAAAAAGCAACTATAAAATGATGTTTGTTAAAGCCAGTGGTTCATAACTGCAGATGTAACAGCTTTGTATTTAAAGTACAGTAAGCCTTATTGTTACAGTGCAAAGTGGAGGACTGCTACAGCACAAATCTTTGTATTATGATTTTAAAAAGACCCCGTTAGATGACAAAAAGTAGTATTTGCTTTCAGTTGCCATGGATAACATTTTTATGGGCACAGTGATATTACTAGTTTTTGTAAAGTGTATAAAAAACTGGATGGAGAAATAAATTCTTTTTGTTCCTGCCCAATCTCTACAATGTTATCTAAACTATCCCTCCCCTTATTCCATGCCAGATAAGGAAGCTTCATGTTAGTGGTTTCTTTTGTTAGTACCCCAGTCTTGMATTTTTAACTATTAAGATTACATGTGAATTACTGGATGTTGCATTAGTTGTAAAATACCAATATTGGCACTATGCTGTGACGTACTAGAGCTTTAAACAATGATTTTGTCTATAGATGCTAGTGTTGACAGGGCTAAGAGGAGAAATCACTCACTTTTGTGACAGTATTAATCACTGTATCCATCTGAAGTCCTACAGCAGTTGCACGGAAGAAGATGTTTTAAAAACGCGTAATACAACAGAAGGCTCTAATTGCTTCTTTGGCTTTATAATGAGGGGGATAAGCTGTAGTTCTTTATACCTTTCAGTAGAAAAGAGTGATTTTTGAATTACTGGCTCCTGGTTATAGCACTGAGCTGTTCCTAAAAATAGCTCCTCCCGAAGAAACCCGTTTACTTTGAAAGAGAAAATATACTTTGATAATGAAAAGGATATACAAATCATTTAGCTTTTTAAAATACAGAATACAGAGTTAAGTACGCAAGCCCTTCTTCCTTTTCTCCCCATACACGCATCACCTGGAGGTCTAAGTCAATGATCACAAAAAGGGTGTACCTCTCAAGTAAAACTGCTACGCTTCAAGAGTCAGGAGCTCCAGTAACCCCTTCCAGCAAAAATTAAGCACATCCATTCCTCTGCAAATTTATAGTTTATTGTATTCAAGTAATTAATAAAGTATCAGAACTTTTAGACTTTGTTTCCTCTTAGTACATCAGACAGATCAACTGCCTCTCCTGGCTGGGAGAACAGAAGATCTGATCCGTACCTCTAGTAGAGCCTCATTCTGCCACAACAGTGCTTCAGGAAACACTCCAGATGCTTGTGGCAAACCTTCCATTTCTGTATACAATTTATGACGTGCAGACAACATTTGCAAGCCAGTTGGCTTACGTGAAAGCAGCAGTATGTACTATCATTGTATAGGTTTATTGAATATAAACATGGCAGCATCAGTTATTGGGGGAGGACTTGGAATAAGTTACATTATGGAAAAAATAAAAGTAATATGATTGTACATAAAAACGGAGTGTAGATTTTCATTAATCTGTTTTACGATATTTGCATTTAAATCAAAATTTTTCAAAGGTATTCAGTTTTAAGAACAACGTTACAGCAGCCACTAACAGTCAGTGATTTGTACTTGGTTTCTATGGATTTTTTTGTTTTCCCAATACTGCAAGCTTCTACTACATAGACAAAAATTAAAGCTGCTTGTACATGGTGAAGAAAGAAAACCTCACCATGACTTAGGAAAGCTGCTCTATCTCTGGGAAGAGATAGAGGCCCTCCCCAAAAGTTCAACTAACTAACGTTCCTAATAGACTGATACCAGGTTTTTTCCTATTTAGACGCTCGTGCTACACTTAAACCAGCATTTCACTGTTAAATCCTCTCAGATGTGCCTGCTGGATGTTTATTGCTTTGAGTGCAATTACAAAATTAAGGTGTGGGCTGCAAAATGCTGCATATACACCGACTTCTCTGCCTCCCCTGTCCCAGCTCTGAAGCTAGCGCTGCTCTCCCAACCTTTTCCTCCGCAGCTGCTCCGCATCCACGCGCACCTCTGGAGTTGCCCATCAGCCTGCACCGAAACAGGGACTCCCTTTCAGGAGGCGATAGAATCCATTGCTGTAGACCCACCCTGCGAGGCAGAGGGCCCTGCTGCTTTCCCACTAGCCTCACACGAAGGGCACGGTAAAACCTCACCTGAGGGTTTTTCTCCGCAGTGCAGCCAACCTGGAATGACCCAGGAAAAGCAGACCCGGCTGGCAGGCCCTGCACGGGGCTCTGCCGACGGAACGGGCTGCCACAGTCAGCGCCGTCGGGCCGCTCCCGCTCAGCTCTGTCCCAAATCGACTCCAGCCTCCTGCCTTGTAAAACAGATTTGGTCGTCAGTTCTAAACATAAATAGACCACACAAGGATAAAAAAATAAACTGAAATTAAACTATTCTAGTAACAGCTCTGACCAGAAAAAAAATAATCAACACAACTTCCATTCCCCAAAAGCATGACACGTACTATTGTGAACATCTGATGAGGTTTGGTGTTAACTCCTTTATGATGCTGACCTAAGACTAATTGCTCAAAATAGGAAGAGTTCTACACAATCACGTCTGTTTCTGTCTAACATTTATAAACATATTATTAAGAAGAATTCAAGATGCAGATTCATCTATGAAGCAGCCTAAGAAGCTTCTCTGTACATACTGAGAGAGGCTGATTCAGTTCAGTGTAGATTCTGCAGTAAGTGTTTTAATTCAGGAGCCAGTTTTAGCGACATTTGGTATACTAGCATCAGCAGCAGTGGCAGGGATAGTAGCAGAATGGTTTCAGCTCTGATAGTTACTGGAGACAGAGAACACAGGAAGAATCAGGGTTGACGTCTTGGCCGACTTGCGTCAGTCCTTCGCTTTTTCAGGTTGGTATGGAAGGAGCTCCCAGAGATGATAGCAGACACTGAATCACAAAGAGGGCAACTGCATTTGTCTTTTCAAACAAGATTTGGCCACTGAAATTCCTCAACTCAAAGACCAGCTTACTTCCATCTCAATAGAAAGGCAGAAGTCTGCCCATACTCCTACGTGTCTTAGGAAACAACTGATGAAAGTTAGATCTGTCACAGAACCACCATCACATCTGGTAAAAGTGTTCATCTGTTTCTAAACCACACGGAAAATGTACTTACACAAMGGTCAATGTACATGCATCATCAGCATTTGGCTTTGGAAGACTGAAAACACGAACAGGACAAAAGCACCCGTGTGCCTGTTCCCCTTCTGTTTGCCCCGGAACAGGGAGCCCCTCAAGACGAGTACCATCACTGCCCCACTGCCCACAGGGTCCTGCAGTCCCCAAAGCGGATGCTTCTAAGCCAGGTAAAAAGGGATCCGCTTCTTTCTCAACACCGTACAGGAGTTCTTCGAGGCCAAGAAAACCAGATCTGTAAGCTGCCCCGTGGCTTTGTGCAACTGCTTTACAGCTTACTCTCCCTTTCTTCCTGAAGAGGAGGCTGACAACTTGATTCCTGAAAGCACAATTTATAGGCCAGCTTCAAAGCAATAGGTCCTTCTAAGGCTCTGGTTGGGGAATTCACATCAAAGATGTGCACATGTTGTTCTGATGCCGGAGAGGACGGTTGGTAGAAATCTCTGTGGATTTGCTACAGTCCCCAGAACAGGGATTAAATTATGCACTGAAGCTGCCTCTGTAAACTGCAGGAGACAAAGAGAATAAGTGGCAGCGCAATATCTCATAATCAAAGCCTGGCACAGTTATTTGCATCAGTCTCCGGGAAGCTGTCAGGGGATTAAGAGAAGGGACATGTGTCAAGGTACCCTCACTGAAGGGACAAGGCAGAAGTTGGGTTTGTTTGCTTTTAAGGCTGTCCCCTCAACTGCACTTTTCCTGAGAAAAATGCCTGAGTAGTATCTAGGTGTGTAGCATCACGATGGATAAATAAAAGTTTCCGTAGTACAGCATTAAAGAAGCAAAATACTTAGTGATTGAATCTCATTTGATTTGGTTTTGATGTGCAGGTGCAGAATGAGATCACACTGACAAGTTTGTGCTATTCTCTATCCAAATCCAGTACCATTTATGGTGTCCATAGCTCAGGCAGATTTAGTTGAGGGAAAAAAAAAAAAAAAAAAGCAATGAAAAGTAATAGACGTCAGAAGAGGGTTTTTGTATCATCAGTCAAGCAATACGGGGGCTCATATAAAAAAAATCTTCCTTCCTTTGAACTTCTTCACAACTGCCCACCCCGACCTGCAGGGAAATTCTCTCAAACCATTATCAGAAGTAAGTGTTCTCATCACAAGTATATCCAGCTACATTAAAGACTGCAGAAAGGTTTAACAATCTCAGCTGGCTCCTTTTCACCCTCATATTTATTGCTAAAGCTTTAAAACAAATGTGGGTGAAGTTTTTTTATCCTTAACTGGTTGGGGCCATTCTTCTTCCCACTGAAGTCTAGTAATTGTGATCTGTTTGTAAGGATGCAGTAACGGAACACTTCTTTCCAAAACATAATTTTTTTGTCAAAAAGACTTCTTTTTAACATAAGAAATTGATACTGGACGCAAAAAAAAAAAAAAAAAAGATCAAATTTACTCAGTAGTCAACTGATGGAGTCACTACGCAGATCCTGAATAAAGTCTGAGTATAAAATCATTTGCCAAGTCACTTTTAAACTTGATTCAGTGAAGACAACCGAAGAGTCCCCAGGCACAGAGAAGGCTTTGAGGAAGCCAGGGGACACAGCCACCCTCAGGAGATGTTGCGCTCTCTTCCCTCTGAGCCTCTCAGCCAGGTTACGACTTGGAAAGTGAGCAGAGCAGCCAGTTCTGGTACTCGTCTCAGCAGTGGTCCCTCAGCTTTTGCCCATTCTGTGCCTTAGCACCAAATGAAAGGAGAAAGGAGAATGGGATTCACACCCCCCAACACACACACACAGACACACTACAGCTGTGTTGGGCAGAAGACAAAATCCTGTTCCATACTGGGAGAAGATGATGCTCAAAGGCGCAGTATGGAAGAAGCAGAGCAGGGACACAGAAGAACTGTTTAGCCTGAACTAAGCAGTCAGAAAAGCCAACCAACCAGACAATACAAGAGACGAACAGAATTAGCAGTGACTTCTCTGATGTCAACTTCCCCCCCCACCCCGAGTTGTACAACTCATTGGAACTAAATGTCACCAGCTACTTAATTTCATTACGGTTACATCTTGCATAAGCCATCAGCCAGAGTTTCAAAAAACCTCCAAAGACCTCCTGTGTCTCAGGAGATGAACCAGAAAACAGTGTTAAGKCTTTTCTCAATTCTGGCTCTAGAGACAAAATCAAGCCAGCCCGAAGCCCCCGACAACAGAAGAGATCCGAGGCCAGAGGTGCAGCAGGCCACCCAACGCCCCACCGTGCAGTGGCACGTCACGAGAGACRCCCTCACTCGGGCCAGGCTCTGACCAGGGAGGACCAACCTTTTCCACCCCTGGCTCTGGGGCAAGCTGTTTCTACAGGGACAAGGAGAGTTTCACTCRTACCAGCCATTCTTAACTGCACTTTAGCCTAAAAGAACAGAGCACAGCAGCTGCCAATAGAAAAGACAATCGTCCTGTTACCACAACACTATTTTAAAGTCATCAGTGATTCTCTCCTTCACCCACTGCCACCATCAACACTCCACTCTCTTATTTATTCCATTCACAAGGTATTTTGTGTACTAGGACGCTGGACTTAGATTCTCACTTGCCAGCTATTCCTTCTTCTTACCTCCCCCTCTACAATTTAGGCTGAGTCCCTTCGTTAAAGCATTTTCCTTCTGTCCGAGTCCACATATTCCAGCTCCTTCAACCTTTTTGCTACCTCTCACTTCAAACCACCAGGCTGTTCTCCACTCTCACCTTCAGCCTCTTTCTTAGTCTTGTTTGCAGACACGTCTGCCATTATTTCCTACCAATCCACTACTCACCTCTGTTTTCTTAATCTCTTCCTTCCTTTAGTGCTTTCTTATGCTATAGCTCCTGGTAAAAGGCTGCTTCTAACAGGCAACAAGAAAACMGCGTTGTCCTTTAACCCTACATCTTGTAACACTATTTCATCAATAACGGCTCCAAAAATGCTAAGTCAGTCACTGTTTTCTTTGGAGGCTGTTCTGTGCTCTCTGTAGGCAACCAGGAGCACTGGCAAGGAAATAACAAGTAAGCAGTGCACAAACATGCACATATGCAATACTTCCCGGTTTTATTTACTTTTCTAATTAGTGCTCAAAGTTATTCTGCCATCCCCCAGTAATTTCACCATAGGCTTTCTAATTTTACCTTCCTCTTAGGTTTACCTGTAGTTTAACATTCAAAGTATGGTTGTTGCACAGAATACCTCAACAGACTTGTATTAAAAATGCTCTTTAAAATTCCAAAGCTTTGAACTAAAGAAATATCTCAAGAAGTTTTCATGGAAAGTTCATCTCGGTTGGTTCAATTCAGCTACAGTTAGATGCACCTTTTCAAATAATGGAAAAAAAAGTAAAGGGGTCAGACCCAATCAATACAGTTGTTCAAACAGAATTTCAGGCACTGTGATGTGTGTATTTTTTGTGCTCTTTCTTTGTACTGCTCCACTATGAAGAAAGGTTGCTTTTGCTAGTASAGCAATAAAAGTCTCAGCCTTTTGAATACTGCTAAATAACCAATGGGAATGTTTACTAGGTGTGGAAAATATAGCAATTTTTCATGTTTTTCTTGTGCATGGCTTTGTTCTTTTAATAACTACGCAATACACAGACAYACACACGCGGCACAAGCAAACACTTTAAAATACCCACAGACAGAYATAAATCAGAGGGGTAACATCAGATCATGCCTTCTACATCTCCTAAGTTTTGACACTAAGTAAAGCTGGTCTTTCCTTCATATAACAGCCAGAAGTTAATTGCTAAGACACATGGGAAATATGTGGTTTTACAGAGGGGAACAGACACCGATATAAAATAAATACACATGTATTTGAAGATCTGGAAATCAGACGAGTAAATGGTGCAGGTGGAAAAATAACGGTGTAAACATACCAGAACATGTTGGGAGTGCTCTGCTTTCTCAGAACACCAACCCCTCTCTCCAAAGGCTACGGGGTACCCGAGACCACYTCGCCTGACCTTTAACCATTTTTTTGAAATACCAGCACACAAGTTGAGTAGTATCTTTCCATTTTAGTTCCACATATAACTTTCCAGAATAGGATCTCTTAATACAGTTACTTCCTGAAAAACCTTTCTATCTAGGGTTTTTATCCAACTGTTCCAAAACAGTCTGGATGCCTCTAACTACGGCTACTGTCCAGTCCTTTAAAATAAAAAGCTTTATACAGACGTACAAAGACAAGCAACAGCTCTATAGCTCAACAGGATTTCCTAACAGCCCAGCAATACCCACAAACTCAATATGAAGGCGGGGGGCGGCGGGGCTGGTACCAAGTTCAAGAAGGTGAAAGCAGTGCTACTTATGAGTATCAGGCTGTAGTTCTATGAATTCTGCTGTGCAATAAAATTTTAATAACTTTAGTTGAAGAAATTGAAAGGAGATGTATAAGGGAAGTCAGTCTGCATAATTTTTGCTTGGTATAACATTACAAAACACTAATTAGAAAACAGCGCCTTCAAAAGAAGAACTGATACTGCTTTCTGATGAGGTTCTGTTTCTTTAATTATAATTAGTCCCAAACACTTACGCTACTTAATAGGCAGAGGAAAAAAAAAGCCACTTGCTGACCAAAATGATATTGATCTGCAAGTAGACATCATTTTTTTTCTAGTCTTAATATTAGAGAGTAGCGTCTAGCACCTACAAAACATCATTTTGATAAAAAGAAACAGAACTGAAAAAGGAAATCGACCCAAATCAAACACTATGTATATGAAAATTAGGCCTAATTATTTAAAACTACATCCATCCCTGCAAAAAAAGATGGTCACTGGAGAACAGCATTTCACCTACTCAATAAAAAGTTTTGGAATAAAAATTATCTTGATAATTTTTTCCCAAATACGGGATTAACTATGGACGCAGACCAAAATCTTTAGAAAGACTAGCTTTGTTAAAAACGTTAATGGTATAACCATTTAGGGCAAGATCCTTCTCTTCCATGCAGGCCTGAATGAGCAGATTGTGTGCGTGTGACCAAAGGCACGAAGCCAGCACCCCCCAGCCTGCAGCGCAGAAGGGCCCGCACCCCTCCCTTCCCTGCTAGCCACGGGAGTCAGCGGCTGCCGCGGGTCCGGAACGCTCGGGCCGCGCTCTTCACCCACCCACGAGGGCCGCGGACTCTTCCCTCCTGCATAACAAAGCTTCTGGAGGAAGAATGCAGCTTCACTGAACCAGAAACCCGTGGCCAAAGGCTCCTTTGTGTGCCTGAGAAACAGGAGGAGCTTGTCATAAGCAGCTCGGCTCMGAATTTCTGCTGCACCCATCTGAAGGTCAAGTACTCACATTCTCAAATATTCGCTCTCAAGTTCGCAGAGTCAACACTAAGCCACAGAAGCACTTCTAACCGCTGCTTTACGTTTTGTTCTAGAGATTAAGTTTCGGAAGAATTAAACATTTCCGCTGTTCTCCATCAAACGGATGTCGTTTGAGGGAGCTGCTACAGTATAAATCACGGCTGGTTAGCTGCTACCGAAACCGGCTTTGCCAGCTCCCACCAACCCCCTCCTTGGTCGATGTACCCTACGCACRTACAGCGCACGTGTTACTGCGTGATGCCCCCGGGTTTTTGTTTGTTTGTTTTTAAATTCAAGTTACTTTTGACACTTTAAGGCTAAGAATGTGTCAGACAAACATATGTATCTAAGAGTTAGAAAGGACAGTATTGTAGTCACTGTGTTTAGGGGACGACCCTGAAAAATCTTTCTATTCAAGAATAAAAGACAGATTTGATCAAATGCTAAGAAACGTTTATTTAAAAAAAAAGAAAGAAAAAGAAAAACGAAGCTTTGGTGTAGGGGGAACCTGATCCAAATCACAGCGAAGTAAGTGCAAAACTGGGGAYCTTCAATGGGATTTGAACCAAAGAAGAGCAAAATGTGATAACAGCACAAATGACTCTGGATTTTCAACCACACGGACGCTGATAGGAGAGCAGACAAGACAGAGGCAATAGGAGGCAGTTATGTTAATATTTTAATCTGTACATATACCATTTTCCAAACTGTTACATTTTATTTAAATTAATGTTTTCTTGCAAAATATTCATTTATGCTTTCAAAACTTTTTATAAAGGCAAAAATAAATCATTATTTTGGCAAAAGGTTTTGAAGTTGATACTGGCAGTACTGAGGTAAAATAGATTGCATTAGCTAAATATATACTTYTAAGGATATTTCTGAGTATAGTGTTAATATAATATGATTTGTCTTAAAGTCTGAAACTTGAAGGTCAGTTTCAAGGGTTTTGTAGCTATTACTTGAATACAGCAAATGTACAAGTTAGTGGTCTCACAGAATACTGCAGGAGTATTTCTCAGTCATTTCTCATCCAGAGCTGAACTCAACTAATAATCACACAATGGGAAGTTTTTGCATGTCTTGCATTCAATGCGTACACATTTTTTTCAAGTAAAGTAGTCGCAGCAATTCATTTAATCTTATTTTCTCCTTATGTAGCTACCTCACCCTTTGCCCTATACATAAGTAAAACACTGAATTTCAAAGTTTGGCAAAGTTAAGCACCAGGTGAACRTACATATGAAATTAGCAGGTGCCACATTACACTAGTTTTGCTGTTTTGACGATCAATACTAGTCAATACATCATATTGTAATGTTTATCGAAAAAATCAAAAGAAAAATACATATTTACTAGTAARATGACATATCCTATTATATTTTTTTATTGTGTAGTTCACATATTTTAATTAAAAGTTTTCTTCTTCCACATCTCAACTTTCAAAAAAATACCATTTGTTAGCTGTTTGTTACTGAGGGGACCGCACTACWGTTTAGAGCAACGTAGCATACTGTGTATTGATACCAGCAAGTTAATCATATGGGATCAAAAAGGGAAACGGGAATTAAAACTGGCTTTCATTATGGCTTTCGTGGAAAATTCCAGCTATACAGTGGTTACTGATATTTAGAAATTCAAGCTAAAAGTTCCTTGCAATGTATTATTTAATGGGCAAAATGGTGGGATATTAACTCTACGAACATATTCAATCCAAAACACCCTTTCGGCAAACCTCTCACTTGCGTTAGCTCTACCCATACCCTATGAATGTGCTTCTAGGTTTGTTCAAATTTACATTTTTTTCATGAAACTTTACATTGTGCATCTGAGCCTGAGGGGGAAGTAACAGCATCTTTTAACATCTACGCAAGTAGTTTCTCTTAAAATGAATTCAGCCCTTGATTTAAAAAAATTCTAAAATACATTGTCCTAAAAATACATTGTCAGTATTTTACAGAGTTTATTAAAAGTGCCATTTACTCGTATAAAAAGTCTGAACTAAACTGAAGTAAAAATAAAATGATTTGCAATTTTCTTCATTTTCACAGAAAATCCCCCTAGTATTCTCTGAATGTATTTCCAGAAGAACATGTCATCAGCCGATTAGTATCTTCACAGAAAGCTGGTAACGAATATCCTTTCTTCCACGCGGCGTCAGTAGGTGGGATTTGCTTTGAGTCTTATGTCAGTGTTCACTTACTGCTTTGGCTAGCATGAAGTAAAATAAAACATGGTTAAATATTAAAGTGAGTACACTAATGCCAAGCAGTAAGCACTTTCACGAAACATTTCTTTTATTAAAGCCTTCTGCAGTTTGACAGAACGAACAATTCATATAGACACGTTAAGCGAACAATTATCTCATGATGCCACCGATGCTCAAACTCCTGCGTCCCCTGCACGTTGCTGGTTATTGCAATTATTTTCTTGATAATTTTCCTGAAGAAAATGTAGAGTTTTTTATATACATATGTAAATATACATCTATACATACACATGTATGTATGTGTGTATATTTATATAGACATGTGATACACATATTTTTAAGTCAGTCTGGAATCCCAGAATGGTTGGGGTAGGAAGGGACCTCTGAAGGTCATCTGGTCCAAGCGCCCTGCTCAAGTCTAATGCCCTGGGACCGTACGGTTATTTTTCTGGGTTCTTGAGGTCACACATGGGTGCCCTATTCACATGCAAAGATCTCACGTGATAGTGATAAGCAACTAGCATATCCCTGGATATAATAGTAGAGTCAAGTGTTATTTAGACACAGCAAAGTTGGTAGAATCTGGTTCTCAGAAAGATAAACTGAACCAGAAATGCAAATAGCTATTTCTTCCATCAAGCTCTGTAGAGGCTCCTAATGTCCGTACACCTCTCTTGATGTAAATTTGTCATTTTTCACAGGCCTTGTTGAAGGCAGGTCACTGCCCATTTGGGTCTTTCTGGTATGTGCTCATTTTTATTCAAGTTTTTATTTTTTGCACAGATATTTGACTCACATTAGTGACAATGAAAACAAAGGTATCTAAAGATTAATGCTATTTAAGGTATTCGCTCAATCAACCCTCTTTACTACTTCATCTATGTTTTATCTTTTTGTCCAACATCAGGCAATAAAATTAGGCCAAAGGAAATCAGAAAGGTGAGAATAATCTCAAAGGAAACTATGGAAGCATGGGGACTGTCTTAACTAGGGACACACTTAGCAGTTAAGTATCATAATATTTACAGGTCTTCCTATTTCAAATAGAGAAAACTCTGAAAATACTACTGGGAAGAGATGATACACATTTCTTTATAAGGACAATGAAATGATCATGATTCTAATACTTGAAATGGCAAAATAACCTAATAGGAGACAAAAATCAAGTCCTCTGTTAACACAATTCAATGAAAAACACATCAAAGGTATGAAAAAGTCAAACACGATAGTGTAGAATTCGTTATAAAGGGCCAAATTTTCAGTTCACCTCAATTAAGACTCCGATGCTTGTTCCTGTGTAAGATACCAGCCCACAAACGAACCCCCTGCTTATACAACTTTATTTGCACTTTGGATTCTCTTGTGCAGCAACCGTATTATGCCACGCACAGGCAAAAATACCTGCGCACCCCTACGGTAGCCACAGAAGTGCACAACGCTAGCCACCGGAGTACAAATCGCTGCTGAAAATCTGGCCCCATGCTACCAAGAGTACAGATGTCTCTTCCCTTCACCACAGTAAGATTATGGAAGCATCTTATCTGTAGAACGACAGCAGTTATTTGAAGACTTTATTAGCCCATATGTCAGCTCATTAGAAGAAGTATTTACAAGAATAAAAGGTTTCTGAAAAATAGATGCATGCGTTCATTTGGATCTAATTTAGGTTTAGTAAAAATGTTAAAATTTAGCAAGCCACAGCAAAGGTACAATGGCAAATCAGACATGCTGAGAGCAGTTAGTTCTTACTTTTAAGGTGTTTAAACAAATGTGTAGTGAAATCCATTGCTTAAGGGGGAGTGAGGTGGCTGTGGTACAGAAGGTGAGGGTGCTTTAGATGGATAGGTCAACTGCTGAGCTAGAAGGGATCACATACAGGAATTAGGCTGCACAATCAAACATTCATATTATAACAGAGCCACCTTAATTTTCTACCACGTGAATAGGAAACCTGATTAGTAATGCAATGAGGTGTTACGCTATTTTAGTTATATGGAACAAAATTTAAACAACAACATTTCTACCTGCCTTTTTTTTTTCTATGAGTTGTATAAATTATGCAAATAAACATTCCTGTTCTGATGAGAATATGGACAATCAATCTTTAGATGAAGTTTCACTGGAACATTTTAAGGCACACAACACTGATATACCCTAATCAAGCCCTGCTTTTAAAACTGCAGTTCTGGAATAGCACCTATATTTGCTAATTTGATTTCAAGATTTCACTGAGGTTGTACAGGTTTTCAACATTTCCTTTGTTATATGCCAATGAGCAGAAACAAAGATAAGATATAGAAAATCGCAAAAAAAAAATTACAGATGCATATAACATTTTGCTTAGTACAGTGCATGATACAGTAAGTACATTTTCAGATCTCGGCTTGAAACTTCAGGATAAAGAATATAATGATTAAAACTACCCTGGTTTATAAAACAGAGTAAAGGTATAGTATTAGAAGACAATAATCATAAGACTAAAGAGATTGAAACTCAGTCTCAAATTCTGCTTTTACATTTTGGAAGGCCAAAGGTAGATCTAATTCCAAAACACACAATCTAGGAAATGACTTCCTGATACTCCTGCATTTGATTTTAATCCTTCAGATTCTTGGCATGATTTCCATTTAGAAGGTTGATATCTTACTAGGAACAGAGGGACTCTAAAATGCTGCTTTACAAGGATTAGATAAACATACAATTTATTTTAAGAGAGTTTTATATTATCATAGCATCTTAACATAATTTAACTGCTTCCCCCTGAAAAATGGGAAAAGTTAAGCTTCACAGTCTTTTTCATAAGCAAATCTTTCTAAAAAAATCTATGTATTTAGTTTTGGGTTTTCAGATATGGTCTGCTTCGTCAACAAGGAGCAAACGACAACCCATACTTTAAAAATCAAACTACAAAAATAAGGATGTGAAGGAATCTGTAAAATCAGAATAAATGAGAATGTACAATCAGCTGTGCAAAGCGTCAAATGCTTTTCTTTTTAATCACTTTAGCTCGTCAGAAAATAGGTTGTAACTAAAAAACCTGAACTCTTTTTATGATTTGTATATTTTCTATCAAACCCAAACCACTCTAGCTTTTTTTAGAATTCCTTGAAAGGTGTTTGTTTTTAAAGTAATAATTGAAATCAAGGCAAGACATGTTACAAGAAGTGAGTATTTGAGATACAAATGTGGCAAGGAAAACTGTGCACAGACATAAAGGTTTGGGCTTCCTTAAAGAATCAAGTCCTTGGCTACTATGTTAGGTTTTTTTAAGTGTCTGAAAGACAGAAGAGCCAGATGCTACGCTTCACAAAGAAAATTAAACTAAAAATCAGCTTGCAACTGACTCCAAATTTTTTCAAGCAGCATTTAAACATTTCAGTGCCAATACACATTTTAATTCGCTCTTTGGGGAGAACTAAAGAATTAAGAAGATTTCTGTGGTTACGTATACCTAAGAATGTGGGGTGATCACACTTTTGAAATAATTACAATAAAAAAATTAAAATATAAACCAAAAAACTGTAGTAATGAAAACATAGCTACTACGTTCACTATACAACATAAAAAGATCAAACATATTTCAGTACTGTACAGTTACTGCAGCTTCACGCACACCCAGAAGTAAGCTAACTGGCCACATGAAGGCTGTTTAATATGGCAGGCACTCTGCTCGTGTTGGACTGACACAGAGGAATTATTTCAAGTACGGGCTGCATTCATCTCGGTTGAACTTAGCTTCAGTATTACCTTTTCCCAGAAGAAGCTAGAACTCATGTGGCAAAATGCTGCGTTGGTTCATACCTCCTGAAACACCAAGTCCCACTCCATAACCAAAGCGTGCGAGCCCCTGTTACAAGGACCTAGCTACTAGAACTGGGACCAAACTGCCTGCGGAGAAGCCATTTTGATGCACAGATGCCTGAAGGTCCAAAAGGTTATTCCTGAAATGCTTCCATGATTTTACAATTCTGGGGGTTTTTTGTTTGTTTGTTTTGGTTTTTGTGTTGTCTAGCCTCCTCAGTGAATCATTTTATCCCTTCCAGTCAGTGAAAGTACCCACAGAACCTCTCCGAAGTCTCAAGATTCGTATCTTGAAAATGTATTCCATCCCCTCAAAATCACATTCCCCTCAGGTTTAGCTGCCACTGCATCTGTGAGTATACAGCCACATTCAATCAGCAGTCTGTGTTACTATAGATACACGTTATGCATCTGGATATTGGAATAATCTGTCTTTAATGGGAAGGTCTTAAGGGCTTCTGTGGCAAGCGCCATAAGTTTAAACTGGCAACTTCAGATGAGAAATGTGCATATTTTATCTCCATCATAGTTGAAGTTTCCATTATTTCCATTCTCCACTGGAACAGTGAACTGTGCCAGTTATAAATGGCCAGTCAGATACTTGCTAGAATAGCTGCTGCATGTATTACTGTGTGATACAAATCTCTTGGCATTTCTTACTTATTTCAACTATAAAGCAATCAAGAGTGAAATTATCACTTTTAGTAACATACTGCAAAGGATCTATTAATTTCCAGGCATCAAGCAGAACTCATGCATGGCTGTCTTGCTCTGACCTCTAATCTTGGTCACCAGACAGAAACATGCCAATATCCATTTTACAATGTCTTTTTCAGCCTGCTGTCATACAGCTCAAGCTGCAAATGATCGCACTCTAATCTCAATCACCAGACCAGGGAATCTTTCTGTTAAAAAAAATTAAAAATCCCTTTGTCTTGACTTTTTTAAATCACAGATCAATTTACTTTTCAAAAATGAATACAGAAATACCTCAATATAATTATAGGGAATTAATTGAAAATGTTAATTTTTTAGTACTACAGGTAAGAACAAGTTTCCAAGCTCTGAACTTACTGATCATACTATTCTGTCCCCTTCACCCTGTCCATTAGAGGCCAAATACTCAACGTAAATCTTTAGTCTCTCTAAATTTGTTATCTATACACGCTTCTCACTGTTTTGAATATGAATGACTAAAAGTCTCTCTTATGCCAGGAGTTCAGCAACAACCCCACACAACTTTAGGAACTGGTAAGAAATAGCTGTTATTTTGTAAATAACTAAGTATTACCTGCTACCTCCTTGCTCCTCTGAGAGGCTTCAGAAGCCAAAGCGTATGATATGGTAATGATGCGCTCCTGCTCTTGCAGCTGTGAATCTAAATCAACTGAGTTGTGCTTGTCCTGGCCAACAGCAGGCTGTAGATTGTGCATACTAGTGGGAAAGTGCAAAACAACATTAAGATTTACTAACACAAAGAAGAATCCACCATGCAGATGAGAAGAAGCTTGAATTCATACAGCAGTTTTCAGATATCATCTATCAAGCTCCGCATTTTATTGAAGTTCTTTAAAGTAGTGTTAGATATTGTATGTACATGACTACAGCATACAAAGACAAATGATGCAGCCATTACACATTCAGTCACAATTTCTGCATAGCATTAATGACATCTGAAAGTCCTTTGTTGTAAATACGCTGATTACATGAAAGCACTACCAAAAAATGCTATTTACTTGAAGCTGTTAGTAAAATTTCTTGCTAGTGCCCAGAGGAAAAGGTATATAACCTGGTGGTCCTCAGGCACAACCTCTTTAACTGTCTTCCAAAGAGACAGCAGATACTTGAGGTAATAAGATTCTTGAAACTGAATGTTTCAGATGGCTCTACATTAGCTGTAAGAAGCCAAAAGTGTTTTTTCAGAACTCCAGCTCTCTGGAGACAACAGAAACTTGCTCTCACACTGACTTTTCTTCTGCTTTTGGCCAGATCTGTGCCCTTCCTTCCTCCTCACTCTCATCTACAAGTTGCTTGGTGAGGACTCACTACTATTTTAGGATGCTCTGAACACGAAAATGGACATATRCAAAATTTGGCAGTATCTCTTCTACTCTGTTTTAAAAAGGAGTTTTAAGTATGCTACATAAATTCTGTGTGCGTTTTCTAAAAGCCACAAGTTACACTTAGATAATTCAGTGGGAATTAGGCTGTTGTACGAAGTTAGTTCCCAATGTTTAACACCAGCCCCTATATAAGATTTGGAAAAAAAAAAATACCTTGATTTAGTAAGAATATTCTTTATCTTTTCTGCTTTACGTTGCCTTGCTGCCAGTTCTTCTGTAGAAAGAGGCTCTTCTGGCTCCAGTTCAACATAGCGTTCCGGAATTGCAACCTTCTCAGGTTTTGACAACTGTGAAAAGAAAGCAAGCATCAAGTTTTTAACAATAAAGACTGAAAAAAMCATGAGATAAGTTCTCTTCAATGGGAGAACACAGTGAAAAGAATAAAGCATGGGTTTTACAGTCAGTACATGTACCTGATGCTAAACACCCCCTCTGGATATGAGCTGATGCCCTTGTAACAGTGCCTTTTCCCTCTGATTAATTTTACTTTAGTAGATAGATCGAAAAAATATTAAAGGGGATTACAAAAGAAATCAGAAACAGGGAACCTTTCTTCAGCTCAGGCTTAGAGCCCAAAGTAGGACACTGCCTAAAGCTTTTACAGTAGAAAAAGCAACCACTACAAGACTGACTGGACAACCTGAGATTTTAATGTCATGATATGTACATCATGCCAGCGAGGACTTCCTACAACTGAAAAGAAATATCACCTAAAGTTTTAATCTAGGGTATCATTCTTTTGAGACTGCATAATCWTCTTCTGTGAGCAGCAGAGAGAGAGAGAAGGAAAAAGAAAAGAAAGAAAAGAAAAACAGCAGTTTGTAATCATCTTAGGAAATTCTTGCACTATAAAATCTGAAATCCTAGGTGTTCAAAAGTTGTCTAGGAACTGACCCAGAAATACACTAACATTGTGCGATTGTAACAACACGTTGCATACACATAATTGTATAGATCGAAAATTTTAATATGACTGCACAAAAGCTAGCAACAAGTTTTTGTTAGGATCAGTTTCTTTGTGGGAGATTTTTGCTCCACGTAAGAGATCTAAATCACCCAATGAAAATTCAGTTTACAAATGGACTTTGGAAACCAATGCTTATTACACAGAACAGACTGCTTTCGAAAAGCACAAATAGAGGATGTGTGAATAAACAAAAATAAGTAAAGGGGAACTATTTTTTCTTCTCCTCTTTGGATTTTTGTTTAAACACTCATGAAGTGATGAGTTTTCAAAATCCAAAGTTTTAAATAAAAATAATCCTAAATTTTTCACCACTGAACTTAGTCCACACTAATTCAATGGCAYATCTAAAGTGGCCTGACCTAATCCCCAGTGATTAGGCTCAATAATTTGCAAGCAATCACAGGCCCAAAGCATACAATACAGTCGTTGGCACTCATAGCCACATTAAAATCACAACCTCAAATTTTCATACCTCCTTCTCAGTAAACCCAAGGCCAATGCTTCCTGAAAAATCTTCATTTTCCACTACCCTTCCTTGCCTTCAAATCCAACTCCTCTCTGGAGCTCTGTAGATATATATATATATATCTCTCTCTCTATATATATATATCTCCTTTTTTAAATTTTAATTTAAATATCTATCTCCTTACTATAAGTAACCTAGATCAGCTCATCCTGCCACTTCCAGAATAACAAACTCAGTAATCATGTGAACAGCAGATTTATTGGCCTTAAAGACACAACTGAGTACCTTTCCTTATGAGGCACAGAAGTATCTCAGGTACAGAAGTGCCTGCCAGGTGAAGTACCAGATGGGTACATGAAATGGAAAAGGACAACCTGGGTAACCTGAGAAAGAAGCTTCAATTCAGAGCTTCAGACCTGCTTCAGTTACTCTGAAGTAGGACAGAAATGCCTATAAGCAAAAATGTTTCCTATCCTAGGCTTAAGGTGCTAATTTGAATGTACGAAGTGATTCATGTAGCCCTGCAGGCCTTCTGGAAAAAATTTTAATAGCAGGGTGCAACAAGGAAAGGCAATGCAACGGAAGTATTTTTTCTGTTTCTGAAGTTTACAGGAGCACTGCATTTTCTGTATGAAAATATACAAAGATTAATTGAAAGATATTCATTCATAGAGATCGACAGATTCAACCTCTTACAAATATCTCTCTATATAAAATGATACATTGCCAACAGCTGTCAGAAGAGTAGAGGTGCCTAGTAGTCTAATTATCATTAATAATTTTACTGATTTTCCATCTACCAGGGCATTTTACACAATGCATAGTACCTACTGAAATCTTTCCACTTGCTATAGTCTTTCTTTTCCACCAGATGGCTCAATCGCATTCCAAACAAATACTTTACTCGGTTTCTAGAGCTGAACAAAGATCTAGTGCTCAGAACACCAACCAAGTAATTTGAAAAGCCAACAGAAAGGTGTTTTCTGTTCTGACCAGGATAAAGCAGTGCCCCCTCTTCTCTACCATGTTTTGCCAGTCAAAATGAAAAGTAAGGTAGCTCTGGGGAACTAACTTTTACTTCATTGCTGTTTCTTATTTTCAAATACTCTTGATGTTGTCTCCTCACCTTTTTTTTCCAATTCATATAACATTGCCTAACTTAATCACTTTTTCCTCTATAAAGCCTGAGATAAGTATTTCAAACAGTAGAGCCAACCTTTCAATTTCTTCTCTCCACTAAAACAGAACACGAACTCGAACCTTACAGAAATTCTAAGCGCCAGGTCATAAATTTTCAATACCTAAAAGACTCCTTTTAGCTGAAACTTCCAGCTAACTTTTGAAAGAAAAGATGAAAATTCACTATCTAAAACTTAGAAAGGTTAATATTTTGGGGCACAGAATAGGAGGCAAAAAATTATGAGTGTTACCTCTCTTCTGATATCTAAATCATAGTCTTGAGGCTCCAGGTCTGTCTCTGTCACTGCTACTGGCTGAACTTTTAACCATTCATTTTCATCCTTGTCTTCTCCACGAATTGCCCTCTCAAGTAACTGCAAATCAAATTCTTGCTCTCGTTTCCACTGGTAATAGATACAAAACAATTAACAGCATTCAATCATACTGCCAAATTCATCATTTAGCAATGTACATTACTACTGCTGCAAATGTTCTATTGCTGAAAGAATCCACAGAGCAAACCCTTTAACTGACAAGAAAATGCAACGGTATTTCTTGGAAAACATGGTTGGGAGATTTGACCTCTAGCCGTGCTGCAYGGATTTTGGAGTATTGTTTAATTTTACAGGTAACGTTCAGCAGTATTATATTCTAACAAATGTATTAATCACAGTTCCACATATACTGATTAACATGGAACTAGCTACACACAAACATCTTTGGAAGCACAGGTGTCGATACAAGGAGCCTATGGACTGACAGACTAGTCCTAGGCATTCTAACCAGGCAGTGCTGTGTGATTTTGAATCACTACACAGAAAGCGTATTTATATTGCAGGTTGAGAATTGCAACTTGAAAATTTTATGTATCTTTCTAGAATAATATCTGTGATTAAAGCTGATAATATTTTACATACTAGCATTAACTTGCCTTGAATTAAAAAATAATAATTTAGTAACTTCTAAGCTCTTATGTCTTTACTAAAGTAAATTATCTAGCTACCTGCAGAGATAAAAAATTTTTCACATTCTGTCTTTACAAGGTAAATATTCTGTCTTTACAAGGTAAAAAACGTATTTAAATTAAGCAGCATAATTTTAGAGTTCCCAAATCATTGCATAGTAGCTCCTTCAGAGCTACACACAATACAGCTGCATATAAACTCACGCTTAAGAACACTACCAACACTTCTTTGTTCAAAAAATTAAGTTCAGTTGCAGCATCATTCCATCCAGCAGATCTCAGCAACTTTACCATACAGAATTGAAACACGGTATTAAAAGCAGTGGGAAAGAGAAGGGACAAAAAGAACAACAACAAAAAAATGATCTCCTCAAGCATTTGAGGGTATCAAGAGGAGAACGTGCCATTATATGTTTCTTAAAAGCATCTCTAGTATTTCTGTTACAAATCTTTGTCTTGTTCTGGTTGAAGTTTGAACTTCATTATGCTACTTGCATTAATAAATCTAAATGAAACCCATTCATGCACAAGCTCTCAATATTCACTCAGAAGATACGTATCTTCCATGTATATTAAAAAAGTTAAATAGCTAAAAGGCAATTATATCTTGACAATTAAGATGTTTCTTTACAGAATTCAAAAGAGAAAAAAAAATGCTTTCTCATACGAGTACTCTAAACGCATTCTTCTACTCATATTCGAACCAGGCCTGATTGACATAGTATATTTTATACACACAGTATCATTTTCAAGTTATTATATATAGGTAAGAAAAACATCAAACCATTATTACGAAGCAGTATTTTTATTGGCTTTGATGTTGCGACTTTTACATTAAAAAGGCATCGTATATAACAAATAATTCAGGTACTGTGATCAATAATTAAAATGTCATACTACACTTGAGAGCTGACCGATTAAAAATTAAGAGTTACACATACAATGTATGTTTAAAGCAGATATTACATACTGAGCAGCACTTCAATTATACATTTAACTGTTTGCCATTTGGCTGCTAAATAATTGTAATGCTGTAAGTAATTGTGCTATCAAACATGCTTTCTGTGTATCAAAGCCCTATAGGTACAAGAGATGACCTCTACAAAACGTTGCTAGGGCTGAAAGATTCTATTTTAATTCTTTACAGCAAGAAAAAGACCAAGATGGCACCCAAATTTATAGATAAAGTGTTTGCCACAAATGTTAATAGAGTGTTACGAAAATGTTTAAATTCGACTTGTGTATGTTATTTGAGTCAGGAAACATAAGAAACTCAGATTTAGTTCTTCTAATCAAAACATGAAAACAATAGTGATACTATAGTTCTACAGTTCCCAAATATTATGCACTATTTTTAATAAATTTGTGATTGCAAAACAGAAGACAAAATAGATGAATGTCTCCAAGTAGTGCACTCGTATTTACTGGGAAAGTAAATACAAATAACTGGCTGTAAATTAGTTCTACTGAGCAGTGGGAATGAAAGGCTGAATATTATAGGCTTTTTTTAATGCTAGCAATTGACACACATGTACTAAATGCAATTAAGCCTGGTAAAAATTGAGTAGTCCAGTTAGAAATTTTAAAATAACTACAAAATTCTGCAAATTAAAAACAAGCAAACAAAAAAAAGAGGCATTAGGTATGATGAGTGACGAATCTAAAAGCAAGAGATCTTGTGCAATGAATTAGGTAAAACAAGGTGATCATTCTAAAGCTCTAGTGGACCAAATAAAAAATAAATTAAAAGACCACAGCATAAGTGCAATTACAGTACAATCTTGGTTTAGCACCAAGTGAGCAACTAGGTAACTTCACCGATTAGAATTGCTTTGGTTAGTATCCAAAATGTATCATTACAAACTTATTGTCTGTACAGTATTTAAACTCAGAACGCAACAAAAATCCTTTTCTTCGGCAGCTTAAATTTGAGCCTTATTAGAATATTCTACATTTTGAGCTTTAAAGAAGAATTTGTATCAATTAACGCACATTAGCTCTTACATAAATTTCCAATCAGCGTGATTAGATTTTAAAACTGATTATCCATTTATCATCTCTTGAAAAAAAAACACCACACACCACCTTGGTCTGATATTACCACGACTATCTTGCAGCCTGATTTATGAATTAAAAAGAAAAATACCCACGGTGAATAAGAACATTCTAAAAGGCCCGTTCCATTATGAAGCAGTTTTAAAACTGTACAAGCTTCTTACACTTTCTAGATACAATTCCAATAAAAAACAATCATGTCTCTGAAATCACTCCAATATACTCACATCTCCACTCAGCACACTAACCTCTGACCAACTTACCTGCTGAACCTGCTACATATACCGTAACTACTAGTAAAAAAAGATCATCTGTTACTCACACTCTCTGAACTCATTTTATACTGTATAACACTAATTTAATTAGACTAGAAGCATCACACACACTCAAGCGAAAGTGCTTGCTAGGAAAAAAAAATCCAAAGGTATTTTTAGTTTAGTCCTTTTAAGGCATATCTAACATACTGAGCCTATGTCTGCAGAAATGGGCCTGATGAAAGACCGAGATGAAACAGACTGCCTTTCTCCTTGGCTAAGAGTTCTCTTGCGTTCACGAACTAGTGCCTTCTGATGTCGCTTCATTCTTTCTAGTTGTTCCTCTGCACTCATCTTGCCTCTTTGGTGGTCTCCAGAGTATAAACGTTCCAAGGCACTCTTTGGTCTCTCCTGTAGAAGTCACAAGGCACACAAAACACATGTTGTAATTAATACTTTATAAGAAGTATACAAAAAATTAACTCTTTCTCCTACCTTATTACTAAATTAATATGATTTTGTTCTATTATTTTCGCATTAATTTGCACATTTCAACTCTATATTTTCTATTAGTACTGCTGATTTTTGGTTTTAAACCTTGTTTTATAAATCTATTTCAAATGCAGCAAGTTGTGTGTCTGCTTCCCGATTCATTTAAGAAAGTGAAAAATTGGGAGATTTTGTTAGATCACAGGTGCTGGGTCCTCTCCCATGCTACCACAATCCCACTTCCTGCTATGCAAAATATATTCTGGGCTTAACTATTTTGAACACTTCAGACATTTGCCTTCAGATGTTGATTTAAAACTTACCTTGGACCTATCCCTTCGAAGTGTTGCATATGATGAAATGGTAGATGATTGGTGCAATCTGGAAGTTGATCCAGATAAACCTTGATAAGGAAAAAGAGAATGCTTTAAAACCAAATGACAGACAAAAGGAAGACAAGTGTCAGATTTTTTTTTTTTAATTATCATGCTTTTTCTATGACATTCTGGTTACTATTCTAGCTCACATTTCACATTTTGCAGTTCAGAAGATCATGAGAGGTATGAAATTTCATTTCAGCCAAAAGTAATGTGTTTCAGGTCACTATTGATCAAAATTCAGAAATAACGTCAATAATTTAGAAGCTTATATTAAATGAGGTATGGGATGAACTCAGCTGTACAACAGTAGATAAGCTGTACAAATAATCACATCTATGAAGAAAATCAAACCTTAACATTCATAGTTAGAAAGGAAAGAAATAAAAAAAGAATGGCTAAGAAATGAATTGCTCTTCCCCTCATTTGTGAAACAGTTACAGGACTGTAGCACAGTGGGGATGGAGTGTCGAGTCACATGTAGTATCTGGGGGCATTATATGCTTATTCTTTATCGCTTTCATTTCAATGGCAATAAAAGTGTTTAAAAAAAATACTTGAGTTTGTAAAAGATCACACAGAAATTATGAGGAAAAATAACTGAATACAGGAGACATTCTAACAGCTAATTTCATGTTTTGCTATGCCTTTTTTTTAAGTGTTATATATTAAGTCTGGAGCACAAGTCTTATGAGGAGCGGCTGAGGGAGCTGGGGTTGTTTAGTCTGGAGAAAAGGAGTCTGAGGGGAGACCTTATCGCTCTCTACAACTACCTGAAAGGAGGTTGTAGCGAGGTGGGTGTTGGTCTCTTCTCCCAAGTAACAAGTGATAGGACAAGAGGAAATGGCCTCAAGTTGCGCCAGGGGAGGTTTAGATTGGACATTAGGAAAAATTTCTTCACCGAAAGGGTTGTCAAGCACTGGAACAGGCTGCCCAGGGAAGTGGTGGAGTCACCATCCCTGGAGGCGTTCAAAAAATGTGTGGATGTGGCACTTCGGGACATGGTTTATTGGGCATGGTGTTGCTGGGTCAGCGGTTGGACTTGATGATCTTAGAGGTCTTTTCCAACCTTAATGATTCTATGATTCTAAGTTGCTTTGCGAAAGGCTGGTTGTCTGTAACGGCACCATTAAAATGTACAAGATCTCTAGACCTTCACAGCGTTGTATAGTTAATCTAAAAATAATGATCTGATGATAAAGACCATCTCCAGAAAATCCTAGGAGAGAAAAGGTCCTATACAGACAGTACCGTTTAAAATCAACTACATCAATTCCTGGCTTACCACGGGTAGGTAATGTCTGGTATCCACTGTCAGAGCTTATTAAACCACCGGAAGGTTGGCTGAGGTCACCACCTATCGTTGCTAGTTCTGGTTCACTCATGTATGAACGCAGTTCCACCTATATGGAAAAATACTCATCAGCATAAATGAAATCACAGACAGCAAGTCTTAATAATCTTAAATCCTAAAGATTTGTTTCTGGATTACTAAATCACTCTCTGCCATTATTATACGGCATAGATGTCTCCCTGCCATTACTGTGTCTCTACCATTATCTCTCTCTCCTTATTACAAGACCTACACACAATACCTTCTATTATAGACTCACGTATCTTTAAAGTGCAGGTGTATAGGTGTGTGAGTGCTCACCCTATAATCTCCATTAACATACTGTCCGAGTTCTCTGTCTCTCTTCCTTTCATCTGACTGACGTTTCAGGCCCCGCACTGATGTGTGTCTGATGACAGTGGCTTCTCTTGGGAGAGGTGGAACAGCTGGTGGCTGATCATCAGGACTGTACAACTGAGGGAGAGGAGGTCTGGGCGGTGCTTCATCTTCCTGGTAACAGGAAAGCACACATATTTGGCAAACAGTCTGAAAACAGCCTGGCATAAACTGACTGAAAGTTCATTACATTATATGAGTTATTTGTGACTGCTTTAGCATGCTCTTCTCTGTCCACACCAGGAGCTTGAGGCTTTAAAAAACAAAGACCCAAGAAAGCAAACAACTGATCAACCACAAAGCATTACCAAGGAAGGCTCTGTGTTGCTATGTTTTAAAACAGTGTATGGGTACTCTCCATAAAGCTCCAGGTTACACACATATGTTCTCCTGTAAGTGCTGTTTGCTCAGTTTCAATACAAACTAAGTGTCTCCCTGTTGTGCCTCCACACTGTGTGCACTTTGTAACCATGAAACACTCAGGGTTTCTGCCAGAAGTCAATGGAAACATTGGTGAATGAATCTCACAAGAGCAGTACTTACAACCTTTGGCTTTAGCTTAACTGGTGACTGAAGAGGCGGCTCGATTTTTTTCAGCTGCTGTGCTTGGTGCTGCGTTCTGGCCTGGAAATAAGGCTGTGGGTACAGCCTAACCTCCAGAGAGGATTTAACCGGACTGGGYGGAGGGCTTTGTGGGACTGAAAGTTTGCTCTCTGCAGTTGTGAGGGAAGCTGGTAAGGAAGGCACTGAAGACTGAGAAAATGAAGGCACTGTTTTTCTCTCTAGGGGAGAAACATGCAAATGTGTTAGGTGTTGTTTCTTATCAATAACGTTCATGAGAATAGCAATTAACATCCCTAGACTTCATAAAACAGCCCTAATACTCTGCACGCTTTGAACACAAACAGGGGTTTTTTTTTGACATAAAAACGTTTGATTATTACATTATAGCAGGGGTGGAAAACATTTTCTTGATGAGGATCAAGCAAGCCTTTCAGGCCAAAAATAAAAACACCCACTTTAATATCACCCAGTAATTCCTTGGAGAGGGCAGTGGGAGGGAAGGAAGGAAAAGCCCGAGTCATATGAAGTCTGTTCACAGGCTGTATCTGGCGCCGTGCTACAGATTCCTTAAGATGCCTATAGATCTAGACAAGGCTAAGCACTTACAGCCACACCTTAAATAAAGTAAGATCTCACCATCTCAGAACTATTTTATCTCTGAATGTAAAAGGTAAGCAAAGATACTTCAAATATAAAGTGAATTTACAGTAGGTGTTAACAGTTTCTTGCTATCCCAATGAGTTAAGGTCTTTTCTTTGAAACATAATAAAGCAATTGGAATGCAGACCACACACACTTTCCCTTCCTCTTTTCTATAGCTGATGTTGTTGCTCTGCCCACCGAACACCTGCCTGAAGAGGGAGGGGGAAGGCAACTGCAACAAGGACAGAGGGGCAGCACCCAAGGAGAAGGGGGGGAAAAAAAAAAAAAAAAGGCAAAGAACACAGAGAGGAGCTCCTGGACAGAACGCAGAATAGACAGTATGCTGGTATGAGCCTGGCATGTGACAGAAACTCATTCTGCAACTTGAAGAACATAGCCTATTATTATTATTATTATTATTATTATTGTTGTTGTTCCCTTTTTTATGGCTTGTTACATTTTAGTGCCATCAGTATGTGAAACCAAACAACAAAAAACCTTTTTGCCACCTCAACCAAAGAAATACCAATTTAATGTGCTCAATCAACAGTTTTCTGATGCAACCAATAACAGAATTAACTGGATTTCCTGCAGTAGAACAAACTTCTAGACTATTTGCACAGACCCAAAGATTCAACTGCATTTGTATATTTTTTATGTTTTTAACTATGTTCTCCTTACCTGGATTCTTGATAGAGTCTACTATGGTTTTGTAGTTTGTTTTATTTGCACTCAAGCCAGCTGTAACATCTTCAATTCTCCACAAGTCTTTTTGTATTTGTGTTTTCTCCTGATGTTTGTAGTAAAAGAAAAAAAAAAAGAAAAATCAATTATATCTCATTTTTAATTTATTATGGGCTTATCGTTCTTTTGATACCAAAACCAAACTAATGTTTCAGAACTTACATGAAAACTTMGGAGTCTAGAAATTAGTTAAATAATTATTTTAAAATTTAAAAAAAACCCACCAACACAAACCAACATACCTTGCCCATAAAATTTATTAGAGCATTTTCTGAGTCTTGGAAGACTTCCCATAGAAGACTGGAGGAAAGMGACACCTCTACATTTTTCTCTTCAATATTATTCAGGCTACAAAAACCTAGTTTAATGTTCTACACACAATAAGCTTACAGAACCTTCTCATTTGAACTTTGTTCTTAAATCCTATACTAACACACTTAAGACTGCCAAGACAGCCTTACAAAACTCATCTTAATACATTTAGGGGAAATGTCCAATATTAAAAAAGCAAAAAATTAGTACAGTCTCCCTGAATACTGCTGTGAACTTCCTAATGGCTTTCAGTGGATGAAATATAAAACCAAAACTAACTCAGGAGGGCTGACAAATTTGATTTCTGCTTATATTTGGGTTGTTAGGCCTCCTGGACATGATGTATTATAGGTTGAAACAATATATTGGTGCTGTTCCAGGATTTGGTCTCATCTTGCATCCTATTTGCTTTACCGAGGCATTCCAGGAGGAAAGGGAAGCTTTGTCTACAGTCTGGACTGCGCCTTTGATTGCATCTTGCAGCTAGAGGCCTTGGCTACTGAAGCCACCACTTCGGTCAGATGTTCATCGCAATCATCACAAATAGCTATTCTCATCTACTTAATCAAAGCCTGGTAATTCTGCCTTCAGAAATTGGCATTAAGAATAAACTTAATAATACTGTTTTCCTCTTGGTTTTACTAAAGAAAGCAGAAGGCAGTGAAACACTGTAGTTAAGAATTGCTTAGAAACTGCTCAAGAACTCTAGAAATCCATCACTTGCCATGAGCTGCAAAATAACCGCTAATTAATCCTATAAGCCTGAAAGAGAAAAACTTTAGTAAAAGCTCTTACACCTCATAGAGCTAAGGCAGGCATATAAATTGCTTTCCACTTTCTGTCTTAGATCAGAAAATATGTTCCGCCAGGTTATAGATCAGCAAACAGGGTGCCAAGAACACAAACATTTAAATGATGGAGAACGTTATTTGCTTGTAGTAAACTCACTCGATAGATGAGACTTATCTTGAAAGATTGTCAGGATACAAACTATAAATTTGCACGTTTCATTTCATTTTTCTGAGATTAATCATACTACAAGGAACCAAATGATGGATTTACAATAATCAAGCCTCAGAACTGATTAAAAAAACCCACATGTAGAAAAAATCCTGCTTCTGAAACCACTCAGAAAATGTTCGATCAGTAATGTACCAAAGCCAGGAAATCTTTTAATATTATTTCTTTCCATTACTTAAATATTGATGCAAAGGGAATATTTTAGATCAAAAATGGACTAGATCTAAAAGATAAACAGATGAATTTATTTTTAAATTATGAAAGCCAAGACTGCTGTTCACGAAAGGGTATAAATATACTTTACACGCAAGCATGAAAAGCTAACTTGGAGAGATAAATCAACTTCTCTAACTTCCTTCACACAGAAACATAATTTAGAATGATTTATAAAACCAGAGGAGAAACACCATCTAAAAAGTTATCACTGACAAAATACCACATCTCAGTTAATTTCAGCATGCCCACATCCCCCCACCCCTTAAGCAAAAGACAATGAAGCTACACTCTTAAAAGCAAGATTCCTCTGACCGAGCTGCTCGAAACATTGAGGTTTTAACCTCTTTATTAA
This sequence comes from Oceanodroma leucorhoa, assembly GCA_030449065.1. Taxonomy (NCBI): domain Eukaryota; kingdom Metazoa; phylum Chordata; class Aves; order Procellariiformes; genus Oceanodroma; species Oceanodroma leucorhoa. Next base: position 3,752,674 of record JASVER010000044.1, on the reverse strand, counting down.
TGCTACATAGAAACAACATTAGCTGTTTCCTACAGCAACTTGAGCCTGCAAATTTATTGAATTTTTAATAATATTCCATGAAKACTGCATTTTTTTTAATACAGTATGTATTAATTTAATGCTATTGGAAAATACCAGGTAAACAATCGTGAGTCTACATACCCTTGGGCAGAGATCAAAAAAATTCTAACTATTATGGGTACTTCAAGTGAGACTTCTTTGAAGGAATATAGTTTTAAGAACATTCAGTACTTCCTGAAAAAATCAGCTCCCCTTAGTATCTCCAAAATAGGTATTCAGAAACATTTTTTAAAATCTTAGCCAAAGACAAACATATCTATGCATACATGTATATACATATATATGTAAGTATACACACACAACACGTAATGCGCATATATTTGTGTGTGTGCGTGCAAGCGTATTTTTTTATAATTATGCATGTATGTGATATGAGCTGATACTAAAACTGAGTTAACATTTTTTCTGTGCAAACTGCATTCCCTTCTATATGCATTGCTAAATCACACGCCACACATCCCGTATTTTAAGCATGCTCAATGCACAACTGGAAATTGTTAAAGTCCTTTAACAAAGTATTTTTTGTTTAAACCTGTAATTTGCCTTTGTTAAACTAAATAACTTCATACAGGGACTATTTTATTCTAAAATACCCCTGGGATTTTTTTGAGGGACGTATTCTACAGTTGAGCTCAATTACATAATATTCTGGCTCTAGAAACTGAATCACTCCCCCACCCCCAAAATTAAAACTAAATGATAATGGACTTTGAAAATTGATGCAATCTAAAAAAGTTTTACAACTCTTGCTTTGATACAAAACATTTACCCATTAATAGTGAAAATAAATAGACTTCAATTCATATCTGATCATATATTTGTCGCAAATAAAGAAATTCAAAAATTTAACTAGTGAGCTCTTTTGGTCCAGGATATTTGGAAAAGTAGGCTAAGATTTGAGCAAAATGTATACATTAGTTTTGTTCCTTGTGTTTTTTCTTTTTAATAATACTGTTCTGCTTCAACACAGGAAATAATAATTCATACTGTATTCCTTGCTCTAAGAATAAAATCACCAGTTGTAAGCAGGTATGTAGAAATAATCTGGTATGCCACATCCAGTTCAGCAAACAGAATAACTTAGCTTCAAACAAAGCTTCTTTCTAAGATTCAAAACTGAATAATTGATTTAAAACCGAGATGTCTTTCAATTACTGATGGCTGTTAAACACTTATTCCACTTCACAAAACAATCTGCAGAGATAAATCTTCCATAAATAGAAGAACATGACAAAGAACACGTAATGACAATAACAAGCTAGTGACTGATGTTCTTAAAAATGGATAAAGAAGCCAACAATGTCAGATCAAATAAATGGAAGACTAAGAAGTCCTGCATAGTCTTATAAATTAAATACATTATCAATGTCAAGATGTCAGCACGTAATAAAAACATAATAAAATAATGACAAATTTGCATAGACAACTTATGAGAAACTATTACACATGCTGCAAGATTGTAACAGCTGTGCTGTTATAAGGTCTGAACTTTGCAAACTAAGCTACATGACAGCTGAATACAGTGCAAAAATTGCAGAGAATTTCTCCTATGAGATGATAGCTTTCAAGTTCAGACAAAATCATCTCATAAGTAAACCAGTGTCTGGAAGTGGACTCACCTGAGATACCAGTGAACTATTCATCTGTTCCTGTAAGGCTTTTTTCAGCTGGCTCACATCCTTTTCTAATTTCAGGTATTCATTCCAGGCATTTTCCATTTCCTATTAACAGAGGGAATACTCTAATACAATGTTACGATAAACTTTGAAATCACTCTATCCATTCTCTAATTGAGCACCAGAGTGTTTTTAAGATGGTGTTGTTCTATTATAAAAAGAAGCAAAAAAATCCATTTAGTAGTCTACATTTTTGCTTAGAGTTAATGATAAACTTCAAAATGCTTTATAGCTTGCAAGATCAAGTCAAGAATCCCTAGTTAAAAAATTCTGGCCAGGTTCCTCACACAAAACCATTTCTTAAGCATAGAACTGGCATTTAATAGAATTTGAACTATGACTAATATGCTATGAAGGAATCAAGTCTATTCCAGTTCCATTTCCTTTTACCTTCCTCCTCTATTTAAAACACGTTTATAATTAAAATCCAAACAGTCACCTAAACCAGAACTCATGTTTTGAAACACAAAGCAGGTTATTCTTTAGAAGTTCTACAGACTGTGTAATGTCATTAGAAGTGAATAAACAAGCAGACACCTGGAAAATAAGGTTATCCAGTCACCCTCACTTTACTTAGATTGTTTCCAGCACCCATGGCACCACACTCTGCCTTCTGATCCAGAACTGAGAAAAATCAAGAGTCTGGAGCATTTTTATGTAAGGAACGATGAAGTAGGCTTTTTCTCTGAAGTCTAGAAAAGAGATCACTTGGAAGTTGAGGGGAAGAAATAATGGAGGTCTATGAAACCATGAGTGGCATGGAGAGAGTGATAACGACTGACCATTCCCCATCCTTTCTTATACAACAACAAGGGTATACCACATGAAACACGTACAAGTCAGGCTCAAAGCAAATAAAAGAAAGTGGCTGTCCATGCAGTGGGGAAAAGATCTGTGCAATACCTTGCCAAATGATGTTTTGGATGCAAAAGGTTCAAAAAATTTAATAGGAGACCGTACAGGTTCTTGGAAATGAGATCTACTGAGGATTACTAAATAGACCAAAAAAAMCCCAAAACCAAACCAATCCAGCCTCAGGAACTCCCTGAGCAGAAAATACAAGCTGGATTGGTTATGACAGCAAATACTACCCACCTCTCCTGTCCTTACTCCTCCCTAAGCATCTGCTTATGCCCACTGCTGAAGCCAGAACCCTGGCTAGAAGAGCCTTGGACTGGACCAGTACAGCCGTTCTTATAATTACATGCTATTTATGCCCCCAATTAAATTTTAAAAGCTGTCTTTTATAAGTCATACATTTTCTACAGGCACAAAACACGGTGCATATATATATATATTTAAATAATACTGGCATTTTAATGATCAGATCTTACTATAGGAAAGGTGTTCATGCAATTCTAGAAAAAATCTTATGAAGAGCTGGTCCCATATTCATTAAGAGGCAGGAATAATATACTGAGTATACAACACCCAGGTTTAATATACTTTCTTTCATGGCCAATTCTTAGAAATACTTTTATTAATAAAAATGCAACATTAAATTGCATTTCAATTTTATTAAGTCATAATATCAACAGTAAATTTTGACTGAAATATCAACAGACTTTCCCAATTCCTTTTCCCCTGGAAAAATACCATGGAATCACATTTATATTTTCAAAGGACTAGCTGAAAGATTTGCAATATAAGCCCCATTCATAAATTAAAAAGGTATAAAAAAGTTTTTTTAGCCTTTTTTTTTTTTTTTTTTTGAGGCGGGAAGGAGGGGAGAGAATGGGAAGGGGGCATTGAAAAGGAAAGCTGGAGAGATTGTTTAAATTTTTTTGGTTTGGTTTAGTATCCTGTACCTTAACCAAATCAGTTCAGAACAAGACTTAACTCCCCTATCCAAAAAACCATATAGTTTTACTCTAACTCGTATTTTAATTACGGTTTTCTTGAAACAACCAAAAACACATACTGTTGAAACTTTGGATATTTCAGCCCGAATGTGTATGAGATCCTCCTGCAAAAGTCTCTGCTGGTAAGAAATCTTTTCTGCGTGTTGTGGTTGGTCTTTGTACTGTTCCATCTGCCTGTGTAAAACCTCCAAAACAGACTCCAGCTGATCCTAACAAAGAAGAAGACGACAGTAAGCTTACAACATTTACATGGAATTTCATGGATCTACCTGCGGGAAGATAAAAGTTGTTTTCCACCTCCCCAGTCTTTCCTATAAGCCACTAGAGGTTAGGATTGGTCTCCTGTTGTGGAGATGAAGATGTAAATGAAAAAGCACAAGAGCCTTAATTAACTATTATAACCAAAATTATCTGATCTTTTCCACGAAATCTTTCTGAAAGCCAAAACTGTGGAAAACACAAAACAGTGAGAAGAGAATTCTTCTATTTACAGTTGTACAAAACTGTAATGTACAGTTTCAGAAAAATTCCCACTAAGCAGTACAGAACTGTGACAGCGCTACCACAGCACAGCATTAGCTGGTCATTTAAGGATAGGTTCTCATTGACCGCTATAGATAAATTAGCCACGTGAGGGATTAAAATATTGTCTAAAACACTAAGTAGGCCCGATTCATTCAGTCAGGAGTGAAAACACTGAATCGTTTTTGCACAGTAGCTCTTCCGAAGGATCCATCTGGACAGTACTTTCATTTTAGAATAGATTTTTTTCTGAACCACCTCGATTTATTAACAACTATAGCTCACAGGCAGTGAAACAGATAAAGACAGATACAGGCAAGGAAAGACAAGGAAACGCGAACCATTTTGTTACTGTTTACTACTTGAACTCTGACTTGAATGGGTACGGAGGAAGAAAGGTGGGTTCCAGCTACAAACTTGTCACAGAAGATATTGCAGCATTTCAGTCATAACCCTCAGAACTAAGATCACAGTACTATATATAAACCACCATAGGTTTCTGAAATTACTACAGATTTTAATCTCTCTTCCTTCTCTCACTCCATTTAAAAAAAAAAAAAAAATCCCAACAAATGACCGCACAAGTTACAGTAAGAGCTCAATAYGGTAGCACGCTGCTATTTATGCAAACAATGTTTGTGCAGGTGGGAAGAACTGCAAATGAAACATGACTCCGCCTCACAGCATATACAGCATATACTCCGCCTCACACATATTAAGACATAAAGCAAAACTACATAGAAAAGTGTATGTACTCCAATTTGTAATAAATGCCATAAAATTAAGTGTATGTGGTTTTAAACCATTCATTTTCAAAAACATGTTTTCTAAAAGTGGGTACTCATCCTAGCATAAAAACCCATTATTTTCCTTATATAAGTTTACACACATGTCCAAAGAAAACTACTACAATGCAAGCAGCATCCAGTAACTCGATCTTTTGTTTGTAATTCCATATTTTATGATTAGACGAAAGTTGTTGTTTTATTTTATAAAACCCTTTTTAATCTACTTACCTTATTTTCCTTAAGCGCTCTTATTTTGTCCTCCAAGTCCTGCAGAATTCTGTCCTGCTCACAGAAAATGCTTAGCTTGACCTGAAAATGAAATCATATAAATATATAATGTTAGATTTTAAAAACCAAGCAGAAGAGTCTCCACTAGCAATCTTTCACCCCAAAGAGCATAATAATGTGAACATGTACCAGTATAACATGAACAGCCAAAACAATGCAAGGGGTTCTGAAGTGGTATTTGATACTTACATCAATATCACTTTCGGCAATCCTGACAGGTTTTGTACTTCGTTCTTTTAATGTGTCACGCCCTGTCACCTAAGAGGAATAGGTTTTAAAGATCTGAGAAATTTGTTGCAAACTAAAACCTAATTATGCTTCAACAATGGAAAGAAAAGTTTTGTTAAGTATTCATGGTTATTAACAAAGATGAATAGAATTTTGGATACAAGTCTTTTCAAATATGGCTTTAGTTTTTAAAAACTGTTATCAGAAAGGATAACTAGTTATATTAGGCTATTTAATAACTCTTACAATAGCTTAAAATTCTGTACAAAACAGCATAGTCTCACTCATCTATGGTTACAAAGGTCCTGTTCCTGCAAAACCTAATAGTTTTAACAGTTCAGCTTTAATAGCTTTCTTGAAGCCAAAGGACTTGAATAGTTCCTTTAAATGCATGATTGCAAGAATAACAGCATTAATTAATGACTAAAAATACAACTTTTTGGCAACTACTTCATTCTACAAAGGATAGTCTCTTCCATAGCACAGGGTGAATTTTATTAAAAACAGACTGCTATAAAACTGCTATAGTGGAATTAAATGTAATTAATCTATTTTGACATGTTTATAATATAACAAATCTCTCATTCCATAAATCACTCGTTTCATATTCAATTTCTGGTGAGAAGATTATCTTCTCACATAACACAGTTTTTAAATCAGTACAGAAACTATACTATATTACACTTCCAATCTTCACAGCAATCTTAAAATGAAGGCATGTCTATCTCTGTAGAAAAGTTTATTATCTCCACTGTCTACATGGGACCCTTTTTGTGAATAAATGAGGTTAAGAGAATGGTAATATAATACAGCTCATTAATCATACAGTTTTTAAAAGCCTTAAAATCTAATGACTTAATATTACTAGATTAGAACATTTTTAAAGATTCATTAAAGCAAATACTATCTTAGGGAAGAAACACCTGATGTTTAGAATTAGAGTACTCACAGACAGTATATTTCTATTCATATACAGGCAAGAGTTTATAAAGAAAAATTCACCTAAATATTGTGTTTAATAATGTAAGAGCAGAAGTTGTTGGCTTTTTTGGTAGGGTAGAAGTGGTAGTTTGCTTTTTTACTGAACCTGACTGGCAATCTCCAGACGTGAAGCTACATAGTTTACTTATTAACCTAACAGGCACCTACAGAATGATGTTAGCTTTTGTCAATTAAATGTTACTCTGAGTGTAGATAAATCTTTGATACAACCTCAGTTTCTCATTTAACATGTTATATGAAGTTAGCCATCTACACATAGTATTTTGAAATAATGAAGTAGGTTTAAGACAGAAGAGTATGGTCATCATTTATGTTTAATGTCTTCTCTCCTCCAGTGGCAGGCTCCATTCAAAGACTTATCATGTGTCTTCATGTGGTGAAATGTTACTTCCCCACCACCAAAACCAAAAGCATTTACTGCCTCTCAAAACTTACAATTTTTGGATATTTTAATTTTCAACAATGATGTGTTTTATATAAGAAAAACCCTTTCTTTCAAAAGTATTCATGGAATTATTTAAATGCTAACTCCTATGAATAATAGAAACAAATAATTAAATATAAGCATAAATACTAGCATGTCAAAGTAATAATTTTGCATATTTAATTACCTGCAGGCTAAGAGAATCCAAAAGTCTTTTTCAATCAATGGAATTAACATAAAAACCAGAGTCTACAGATTTTGGGACTATTTTAAATTACATTATCAGAACTGTAAAGAATTTGTTAATTATCAAGCAGCGAACATGAGAGCATAATGAAGATTTAGCATGCTTTCACATTTTCAAAATTACACATAGGAGTCATTACTTGACACAATCAATTTCAAAACATGATAAAACGAAACCAAACACTGAGGTCAGCCATAATTTCRCATACAGACTCCAAAAGGGGGGGAAAAAAAACCACAACAAAACACCAAACAAAAAAAAGGGAAAGAAAAATTAAAATCTTACAGAAAGCTTTACTGTTTACCATAAGACACCTGTAAAAGCCAGAATATGTAAACACTGACTGCTATTTTAAAAAGCAATGGGATGAGCACAATTCAGATGCAAGCAGTCTTACATGTATACTGGATAGTAACCCTTGTGCTGAGTTCTTCAGCACTTTGTATATCATGTTGATCAGAGGTCCATTATTTTCTATCTGTTTCAAACAAAAGTTTAGTAATAGCTTGTTAAAGATGTAAAAATTAAAAACCCCAAACCTTACAACTCAAAACTCCATGAGCAGCAGTAATCACACGGTCTTATGTCACTCTGATCCTTGAGGTTTATAGACTACATAATTTGCCATTACAGAAGCTACAACTGGGTATCTACCTACCTTGTTATATTGTGGGTAGACTGTTCATCCAACCATAAGACTTTTTTACTTTTGCAAAACACACATACAAACACACAACACAAAATAGGATTTGCTCAGACTTGCCGCATTGCAGTTTCAAGAGTGTTGGGAATTACAGCAAGATATTTTCTGTCATGTAATATGTAGTAACGCTTGCACCAAGAGCTCTATATTGGCAATTTGAACAACCTAGTTAAAACCTTAGTGAAAAAAGTTATTTCAATCACACTTACCCTTCCTCCCACAACAAATACCTGTCATGCACTTTCTCCTTCATTATCTATGTGACACAAGCTTGCATTAGCAACCTCTTTCAACTGCAGTAGAAACTAAACAGCTTCAGGTATGAGAGTATGACTGCAGAAAAATGAAGGACCACTGCCTAACCACTGAGAGGACCCCAGATTTGTTCCAACGGGTTGCACAATTTATACTTAGCAACACAAACTCTCCTATACTTCCTTATCCATATTTTGTATAACCTGCTTGAGAATGTTTGTAAACTATTCTGAACTGAGGCTGCCCATCCATTTCTCTTGTAGCCTGCTTGAACTTGATTTCATGGTCACAAAAAGGGAAGCTTCCTTCACCTCTTGTGTTTCACCTTATTTGCAAAGTCATCTTAGAAGCTTGTGGGGAAAATTGAGTATTTCTTTCCTTCGCTCTTCCTTTCTGCTTTTCTAATAGAGGGTCTATCCACTTTAGAGATAAAAAACAACAACTGTGGAAACACAACTGTGGAAATTTGTTTGCAGAAGGGGCACAGTTATGCTAGAGCATACAGTTACGCCATTTCCTTCATGGTCCACATACCTCTATTTCATGAGTGAAAAAAGAATACAGAGTCATTGCAATAATTTTGGAGAAAAAAGTTCATAATCTAAAAAGAATACAGAGTCATTGCAATAATTTTGGGGAAAAAAAGTTCATAATCTRAGGGCAATATTGTTAAAGGAAACCTCCACAATGCATGTATTTGACAAGTTCAAAATTATCAATAGTTGTTCCTCATAGTGTGAGTAAACAGCCTTTAGACTTCTTTTTTTTTTATGTCAGAACTAGCTCGCATGCAAGAGAAAACTATTGAAACGGATTAGTATCTCTAGAGCATTTTTATTTCATTTATACTTACGTTATGACAACACACTATAACGTTGAACAATATCATTTTGGTATTAACATAAAAATTATTTCTTAGATAATGTTTTTAAACTCTTAAATAATAAAAAGCAGGCTCATATAAAAGGATAAGAGCAAGGAGGGGACACAACATGTGAGTAATGACAAATTACTAAATGCTGTGTAACCAGTCACTGTAATCAGTTTTAGTACTATGGCATGCATTATGCAGTTAATTGCTTAATTACTATTCCATGTTGAAAAGTTATATTTCAAAACCTCTAGGAAGAGATATCTTCAGAAATAATGGATTTCATGAAAAGAAAAAAGTTTAACTCCAGTTCTAAAATCTTCAGTCCTATTTGAAACTGTTTAATCAGAGTGGGTCTAACTTAAAGACCAATGAAGTCAAAAGACTTGAATTAAAAGGGTTTCTATCTAAGTCTTCAGTGTCTCAAATGAAAGGCACCATGTACATTAACTGTGAATTTGCCATATTCCACCATTACCAAATCAATACGTAATTTTCTTAGTTTCATCCAGCACACTATTCTTTTTACCTCATGCTGCAAAACAAAGCACCTTTTCAGTAATTTATATTTAGTGGCAAAACACAAATTTAACCAATACAAAGACACCTTCTCAAGTTTCACATGGTCTCTTTAATCTCTCAGCAACCTGACCTGAATTTTTACATTTCCAGAYCGCTACTTAAAGAAGGTTATTAAGAAAAGCCCATTTTGAAATATTAGATCATTCTTATGGAAACACACTTGACATTTTGACTGTCAAGATTTTCAAAAGGAAACTAATGCCAATATTAACATTAATGCTGGGGGATGAAAGGATTTAGAGCAGCCCTGTCGAGAAGGACTTGCGGGTACTGGCGGATGAAAAGCTGGACATGGGCTGGCAATGTGCACTCACAGCCCAGAAGGCCAACCGTGTCCTGGGCTGCATCCAAAGCAGCGTGGCCAGCAGGTCGAGGGAGGGGATTCTGCCCCTCTGCTCTGCTCTGGTGAGACCCCCCCTGCAGTRCTGCGTCCAGCTCTGGAGCCCTCAGCACAGGAAAGACATGGACCTGTTGGAGCGGGTCCAGAGGAGGGCCACGAAAATGATCAGGGGGATGGAACGCCTCTGCTATGAAGAAAGGCTGAGAGAGTTGGGGYTATTCAGCCTGGAGAAGAGAAGGCTCCGGGGAGACCTTATTGCGGCCTTTCAGTACTTAAAGGGGGCTTATAAGAAAGATGAGGACAGACTTTTTAGCAGGGCCTGTTGCAACAGGATAAGGGGGAATGGTTTTAAACTTAAAGAGGGTGGATCCATACTAGACATAAGGAAGAAAGGTTTTATGATGAGGGTGGTGAAACACTGGCCCAGGTTGCCCAGGGAGGTGGTAAATGCCCCATCCCTGGAAACATTTAAGGCCAGGCTGGACRGGGCTCTGAGCAACCTGATCTAGTTGAAGATGTCCCTGCCTACTGCAGGAGGGTTGGACGAGGCGACCTTTAAAAGATCCTTCCAACCCAAACTACTCTACGATTCTATGATTCTACCATTAAGTTTCTTTTCACAGAAAGATCAGGAGCCCCCACGCATTTCTCTTTCTGGCTGCTTTTGCCAGGTCCTACATAGGCTGCAGGAAGGCACAAGGGGAGCTCCTGGGAGATCAAAGAGCTCTTCATGTCCCAGACTGCAACAAATCAATCCGGACAGAATCCACTAAAAAGTTAAAAACCCATCCTAATAATTTGGCCAAGCGTATAACATTTCAGAGGCTTAAACTGTGACCACTTTTAAGTGTGAAAATTGTTGTGTTTTACATTGGACAAAACACTGTGTTTATTAAAAACTTCTCGAATTGTAGGACCTGTTAAATTGAAATTTGGCATAAAATTCAGCCGATGGCTTGGGATGCTGTTAGATTTGGCAAAGCCACGAACAAACCAAGAACAAGGCCAAAAAGTGAAATGTGTCCAACCAATTTTAAACTCGTATTAATGATTACAACAGTTTACATATGTGATCATGTAGACTATATGTACCACATATATTATGTGATAAGTATTCTATCTTTATATATATATGACACTATATATATGTGTAATATGTATTATTAATATTTTCCATTGATATATTTGGTTATATATTCAGCCATTAAAACGTCAGATAAAATTGGAATACACATACTAATAGGTCCAGTCAGCTCATTAGTTGCACATATGCCATGCCCCATGGCATCAGTGAGAACTACGTACATGCAAACAATAAGGATAACAAGGTGTCAAATTTCACTCCACCTTGATTTTCAAAAACACCGTACAATTTATGTGTGGTGAGACTTCCTACACACCATAGAAAGTGGTAGACTGCTTTGCTAAGCAAAATTATTATACATTTTTGGTGGTGTTTTTTATTTAAAACCYGATTATTAAGTCTAGATGTGCTTTTAAATTGTCAACTATCAGGCGTACCAGATACAGAAGTCATTAGTTTAGACAGACGCTTTGATGCTCAATATTATATTTTTGAATTTTTTTTTTAAAGGAAATATCATGTAACATTATTTGGGCAGATTATATCTACGGATGGATGGATGAATGGGTGCATTTGAAATCTCTTAGCTGTAATAATATGAAAACGATGACAGGTGCTAATTAATCACCACATTTTCAGAAGAAAGCAAGACATTATAAATACGACACATTATAAAAACAAGGAAAAAAGTCAGCTCAAGAAGATACAAAGGGAAAAAGTTGGATTAAAACAACACCCTATTTTAACTTAGAGGAGTTGACTTCATATTGGTTCTAATGCTACAGCAGACAAACATTTTGAATCAGTTTTTCATCTGATTTCTCTAAACTCACATAATATCATTCATCTGGAGTACCAGTAACACAAGTTCTTCCTACAAACTGCAGCGACTACATTTTCTGAGTTTGCACTTTAATTGTATAGTCACTACTATAAAGACACTCAATACTCTAAGCACAACAGTGATGGCAAAAGACAGAGTTTCTATCTCTGAACAGAAGGTGATTTGAAAACCTGCAGGTACAAAGATCATACACAAAAGACGACTGGGATAAAAAAAAATAATATAAAATCTTACCTTTAGATCCAAATACTCCAAATCCTTTTTCAACTGGATGTAAGTGTCATCCGCCTTCAGGTAAGTACATAGGGAAAAAAAAAAAATGCAATTTATTTGAATGTTTGAAACAATTTCAAAATACTTGGATTGGTTATATATAAGAAAATGAATGAAAGAGGAAACAAAATAACAGAGTAGGAAATACATAAAAAAGCACATTTGCTCCAACCAGCATATTGCTATTTACAGCTGAAAAATGGGCAAAATATTTCCCAAGAATATTACTACCTCATGCCCACCCTCCAAACATACAGATTTGATTTTTCCACCTCTAATGAGACACGTCGCTACCTGAAACAATAGATTTTCAGAAGTTATTTTTTCAAGATCAATTTCTACTGACTATCCCTTCACTGAAAAAGTTATGGTGTTGTCCTCCAGCACAATATGTCTATATGTCTCTTTGGGAGACGAAGAGAAGACTTGTACCTAATTGAATGTCAAATGTAACTAGAAGCCATTATACAACAAATCATTAGAATACTTTTGACCACGTTTCATACACATTTTAAGATATGAATACCCTTATTCAGGGAAAGTACGAAATAAGTTTTGTGAATAAAATACTGAAAAAGATCTCACTTATATGATTAGAGAATCCGTTTTGCCTTTTAAGTAATAGCGTTCAATTTTTCATTGGCTCACCTGTAATTGCTATCAGCTTAATTTTATAGTTACATTCATCTACCAACATCTTCATTACAGTCGCTTTAAGAAAAGCATGCAGAGAAATCATAACAAAGTTATTTCTCCTTTTTCAAAAGAGGTTTTTGCAATACACAACAAAATAAAGCTTAACTGTTGCAAAAGTGCTTTGTATCAGCCAAAATGCCCCAAAATTCCTAGAATTTTATTGCTATTTTGACAGGATTTTATATCCTGGGTACATTAAGCTTCAGAATAAAAGAAAAACACAACTGTACCTTTTCTCAAGTTTTGAGCCAATGAAAATGTGTAGTTAAAAAGAAAGGAAAACCCCTTTATGCTATAAAATCAATAGATCACACYTGCATTTCTTTAGAGGTGTTCACTTACAATTCTTTTCCGATCAGCTTGTAAGTCTGGATGAGGACTTGACTAGAAAGTCTGCCCATTTTTGGAGAAATCCCTGTTACTATCGCCCATCTTAGTGCAATTGTTCTGTAGGTGAGGTAAGTCAAGAAATGGAACTTTTCCAAATTCAAAAAAATTCCTTTGGTTTTGGGCCAATATAAAGCCTTCACCAACTCCAAGAAGAGTCACCACATTTTATTCCCAGACAGCTCCATTTTTGAGGCTTTAATATGAACCAGAGAGCTCTGTAAGTACATTTCTGTTTGATCTCACATTTACAAGTTTCATACCTCAGTGCAATCAAGAGCACTGTTGATGATCCAAGATGCCCATGAGCTTTTATGAACCAACGTTCACCTGCAGAACTGACACAATTACAAGCTCATATGAACGTACCAACTGGCCGATGCTTTTCAACTTGCAGATGACACAGCATGTGGCACAGGGAGCAAATCCCATCATGAAAGCAGCACAAAGAAATGGTTTTGCTTTAGAATGAACTTATCTAATATTTTAACCCGTATTTCTGAAGATGCAGCATTTTCAGAAATAGTATAAAAAAGAAGTATACATAACACTTTGAAACATACGCACTGGTGTCCTATAACTTAAAATGCTCATCTTTTATAGCAAATACAGTAGCAAAGAAAAACCAAAAATGACCTGGGAATTGTAGAATACCAAAGAATGGGCAAGAAAGCACAGACTCAAGCATGCCACTAACGAAGCATTTGCAGAGTCACAAAATGTCATACGGCACAGATGAGCCAAGCAGCAGCTGACCTGATAGGTGGAATTAGTTGGCAAGTGCTGCAGTAATTGTGCGATTGTGTAATTTCGTATACTAGCCAACTTAGCCTGATGTCTCCTTAATCGAATGAGAAGCAATGTTAGCTCTTCAGGCTGCAGGTATTTAGACACATTGTAAAGAGGAAATTAGCAGTCTTCAGGGAGAGTAACTGTAATTACATTTTTCACCTCAGTGCCCAGAAAGCAGTTACTTGACATGATTAAGCAATTATTTCATTAACTCCGCATTTGGTCAAATAAACACAATAAAAGTTGAAACCTGTAATAACAGACAGCTCACCCCTGTTCACGTTGCAGATAACAGCAAAATTCCTACAGGCTTTACTGGGAGCTGGTTAAGATTAAGTTCTCATTCAAGTTACTTAYGTTTTAACTAATAAAAATACAACTGCTGTGGAATGAGCAGGATTTTAAAACTTAACTACAATACTATGATGACACAGAAGGAAAAGTAACTGCTCTCTCAACTTACCGACTTGCCATGCAAACTGGGTGCGCTCACAGTATGTGTCATGTAACCCATAGCAGGCATAGAGCGTCGATCAATGTGAGTTGAGCTCTGTAAGAAGCCACAGCCAGAATTATAAGGATTGTCTCAAGCGAGAGGTATGTTGTACTTGACGGAAAATTCAGAAGATATACACCTCTGCCACAAATTTTGTATTTGAATTCACGGCATGCTTAGATCAGGGTAACATTCATGGGCCAGCCAGATCCTTTCATGATTAAGTAAAACTTATGAATGAACAACCGCAAATTTAGCACCTGTGATGCTGGGCAGATCAGTGGATTCTGGCAGCACAAGATGCTTCAGCAGAACATGCAAAGTGGCTTCCAGCAAATAAAAAAAAAAGTTCATAAAGTTCCCTCCCACCTAATGTTTCCCAGAGAAAGGCTGGTTGGCTTATGCCCTCCAAAGGCAGGCTTGTACTCCATACAGTAACAACTGCCAATGCCCTCTTTTAGCCAGGGAACACTAAGCTACTGACATGAGTGACACCTTGTGGCAATGGGTTCCATTAATACCAGGTTTTATTAAATAATTGTATTTGATCTGCCCCCTTCTGCTTATAGTACGAAAACCTACTGCACATCCATTCTTCTATCTTTCTCTTAATGCCAAACTTTTATGGCTTTCTTCAAGGCAGACTAAATGTCTCATGATTTATTTTTATTCCTGTCTCTGAATTTCACTGAATGCTGTTTTGTTCTGCCTTTTTTTCTTTTTTCTTTCTTTTTTTTTTTAAAGTGTAACTGGATGGAATTTAATAAAGCATTCTAGGGAGGGGGAAGTATCACAGATTTCTGCAGACATATACATTTAAATGTAAAATGACACTGTGTGCTTACATATAAAAACATGAACTTTTTTCTCTAGAAACTTTTACAGAAGTTTCACAGAAAAGTTTTACAGATGAGGAAAACTGAGTTTCCCTATATCGGTAAAACCAATATGACATAAAGAGAGTTTTATTTTATGAGTAAAATTTATGCAGCCACATTGCATAGGAAGGGAAAAGACTGCTGCACATTCCTTCGTAAGGGATGTAATGCTCCTTCAACTTACACATGGAGAAACCAATGTCTGGTATAATATAACCAGGAATTTAAAAAATATTGATTTCCAGTGCTGCACATCACTAGACTATTTCATCCTCTGACAGAATATTATATATCTATAAATGCTGAAAGACATCCAACAGCTACACCACATATACACTAGGAAAAAAATCTAAACTGTGCATGAAGCTGGCATGCAACCTAAAGTCATGATCCTGAACCCACGCTGGGTATCTGAATTTACAAGTCTCTTTCTTTGCAAATACTTTCCCCATCCGAGCCTGTGGTTGAGGTCAAAGGATTAGGTGAATACATAGGCTTTAACTTCCACTTATTCCAGTGTAAGAGGTACCGAGACAAGTAAATCCTCCATTGATTCAATCATGAATTTCCCCAATTTCCTTAGGCAAGGAGAGCCATGYGGAGCACCAAATAGGAAAACCTCTGTCACTTCTGGATAAGAGGGTACAAAAGTGCCTACAAAAAAACCACACTGAAATTCTGCAGAAGCTTGAAGTTTCAGACTAACGCTATTTGATTTTGGTTAGCTCAATGCTAACAACTCTGCAAAGGGCTTAAACTATCAAATGCATTAAAAATTATTCTGTTTTTAGTCATAACTAAAAACTGAATCAGCTGCAAGACTAACTACACTAGCACAACATGTAGAGAAAGCAGACATGGAAAACACTTAAGACTACAAGCATAAGTAAATAGTCAAGGAAAAGTTCATCCTGCTGAGTTTTATATTCTTGCCTACCTACTCTATACATTAAAATACTACAATTTGTATATTTTATACATATAAACATATGCCTTCCAGTTTTTGAATAAAAATATTCCAAACCAATGTGATGTGCCACCGATTTTCCTTTCCTAACCAACAAAAATTAATAAATCTGAAATGATCAGAAAGATAAGAGTTTTAGTAGAAAATTATTCATTGTATGAACTTTTACAACTTGCACGATCTTCCATACACAAGGAAGGATGCAATGAAAATGACTAAATTAAATTATCAATGTATGACACCACATATAGAGTAGTTTGAAATCAGTTATACTGTATACAAACCTTTACAGCATGATTTCGTATCTTCCTGGGGGATCCAGCAAAAGGAACGTCTACAGTCTGTCTCTCRTCAGATGGTTTAACTGTAAGCCTTTCTGCAGGAGTATGTGGTCTCCTTGGGGGAAAGCTTTTTGGAGGTCCAGGTGGAGGAATATCAGATGGAGAGGGCGGAACAGATATTGATCGTGGAACGTCTAATGAACTTTTTGACTTACCACGATCAATAAAGTCTGAAGAACCTACATAAAGTGGGGCAGTGGGGCTGCCATGTTTAAATTGCTGTCTCTGCTGCCACTCATATAGCTGCCAAACAGTTCCATCTTTATTTGCTTTCCTTTCCTCCTGGGACATCTTCAAGTGGCTAACACGGTCTTGTGCATATTTGTAGTCACTCGGCAAATTGCGGTTTGGTGGTGGTGAGCTCCCTGAAGGCTGCCTGGTGTTCTTTGGCAAAGTGTGATAGTTTTCAGGAAAAGGTGGATTGGGACCCTGACGTGTAAGAGTCTGATCAGAAGTGAGGCTGTAAAGCAGGGAAAAAAAAAAAGAAGGGTAAATTTTAGCATACATTGATGAGTGGGAGTGACTGATAAAAAAAAAAATCTCTAATGACATTAGCATAGGAGCTACAAGACACAACATACAAGAGTGATTTAAAAAGAATTTACAGAAGTATTAACAAAGTAATACTAATGAAATCTACCCTGCACAAAAACATTACACTGTATTCATGCAAAGATGCAAATAGTATAAATATAGGCTTTTAATTTAATGCCTAACCTAGGATGACGTACTAGAAATAAACCTAAAGGACAGCTGCATTTAGTACTYAGACCAAAGAGAATGTCAAGAACATGAAGAAAGGAATTATTATGTTTAAAGAGCAAATCCGTAAATYAAAATATTTCTTTTCACCGAAAGACTGCTCACCACCAGGTGGTGCAGTTTACGAACAACAAATGCATGCTCATTACAAAAAATTACCTCAAAGTGCAAGAAGAAATCTCACCAATCACAGAATGAGTATCTCAGATAATTTTTGTACATGTGAATGAAGCAAAAAAAAGGTAAGAAATTGCTCAAAGTCCCCAAGTCTGTATGATTTACTTTCATCTGACCTAATGCTACTGGTTCTACTGTTTTAAGCAACACAAGGCTTTTTGCAACAAAACTCACTGACAAAGTAGATAAAAAGAGGCATTACATCCTGGCTTTAGTACTCCATCCATAATGCACTTAAACTGTAGAAATTAAATCTTTTAGTAGATAGAGAGTTAAGACAGAACTGGCAAAAGCTTTGACAAAGTGTAGTTAGCTCCCTCTCCTACTCTGAAGTCAAAATCTTTCCATAGCCTCATGCTCTTTCCGTAGACTCTAATTTCTGGTTCTCCAATTAAACATCTGGGGGTTTTGTACTTGCAGTCACTCGCCCATTGATTCAGGATCTCCAAACAGAAAACCATTCTGCTAGACTTGCCACAGAGCAATAATACAAAAAAATAAATAAAAACAACAAAAACCCCCACAGATTAAGAAACTCAGAGCACGTTCATCACTCCACTTGGTAGGCTCCACTCTCTGCATGAGAGGGAGACCTGATGGTGTGCGAACTGCAGGAATTCCACATGAAAGAAAGGGCAGTATGGAAAASAACATCTTTGTTCAGCATCCAAGAGTAACAGAAGCAGGGGGAAAAGAATTGCTACCAGTAACTGCTGCTCAGTAGTTGCCGCYGTCTATTTCTACTTGCAAGATTTGGCACTGTTGGGCTGTCTTGAAATGTGGATGCTCTTGAGAGAATATATAATTCCTCATGTCAGAAAGCAGAATAACTGCCCTACGCTGCATGGAGGACTACAAATTCATAAAAGCTTGCTCTCTCATACCACAGAACCTTGATGTTATCCTCGAATTTCTCAATAAAGGTTAAAGCAGGCAGGTAGTATGAACAGAGGCAACTCAAAGATCAGCATTTAGTGGTCAAGTAACCTCTTTTATTTGTCTAGCTCATTACATCATGTGTACTCTGCATGTTCTGTACTGTACTGCCAATTCTTTCCACAASAAAATCAAAGCAGTTGGTAGAAACGTGTTTTCTGTAGATAGGAATGAAAACTCAGAAAATTTGGACAGGTGATGCTTCAGAAGGACATCACAGACAGACATGAAGCTAGGACAGATTCTTTTGGTGATTTCTCTGTGGAAAAAAGGAGAAGGGGGCTTGGCCATTCCTATACTCCAACCTAGTGGAGCCCTCATGAACTGGCATTTGCATTGGCAAACTGCTGAATGTTGCAAACCATCTGTGTGTAGTTATTTTCTAATTGGACATGAAAAGGYATTCGCATCAGCAGGAATTACTGGTAGCCAATGAAGTCATCAGGGCTAGCAGCTTTAGGAGCAAAAGACCCCATGAGTTTTGGTGAAAAAAAATAATCATGCCTTTCTTCTAGAAAAGGATGCATTTGTCTGAGACGAGATAAAAACTGTTTGGATGAAAGCAGTAGTTTGAGCAGCTGGGAAGTGCCAGCTTCATGCAATAGTTCAGCCTACTAGAAAAAAGAAAGAAGTTGCATGGGCATTACATTACACAGGGAAAGTCATGTTCAAAGCTGAACTTCAGAGGCAGCTGCCTACATATATGCAGGCTGTAATGTCTCAGTACATGAAGTAGGGAGAAACTTCCAGCTAAGATGACAGGCTTTAAGCAGGTGGCATCTCTACCACACAAGGTTTCAGACYCTTAAAAATAATTTGCATAATACAAAAATAGGCACTAAGACGACATACCAATGTCTAGAACAGGGAGGAAACAATATCCCGAATGTCTCAAATTAGTCCACAGTGGACTCTGGACAATTGCTTCTCAGGGATCAAGAGTAAAAATGAGCAAAAGCAGATGTTCTTGAGAATCTCTCTCTCTTCAGTGATGAGGTATAAAGAATATAAAAAGGAAAGCAGACATTGAAGAGTGAAAAAATGGCCTGATGCCATATTAGRTGATTATTTGCCATGAAAACCACTCAGGGTCTGCAATGGGAAGCAACCACACAGAAGATATTGTACAAAGAGAATATAAATGTTCAAAAGAAAACAAATACAGTTATTGGAAACACGATGCCCATTCACGGGAATGCACAGAAGCTAACAAAGACAAGGAATGTTTCTTCCTTAAGTAAATCAGGAAGAAATGGAAAGTTCTGCATAGCAAGAAACGCTTAATACTGTATTTGCAAGGAATGAAATTCCTCTATGTGACTGTATTTAGTTGGGAAA
Source organism: Oceanodroma leucorhoa (assembly GCA_030449065.1). NCBI lineage: Eukaryota > Metazoa > Chordata > Aves > Procellariiformes > Oceanodroma > Oceanodroma leucorhoa. The sequence goes on along the minus strand of JASVER010000044.1, from coordinate 3,732,834 downwards.
TGKTAAGCTTACATTTATCAGAATTTTTTTTTTTTTTTTTAGAAGTGCAAATTGACAGAAATATCAGATTCTTTACAATTATGCATTCACTATGTCTATCCAGGCACTGGAATCTGATCAAAGACTAACAATTTCTGGACAGTTGTTGTTTGATGGTCCTGACCTTTAATTATGTAAAATCAAAATCTCCTGAAAGCCTCCTTTCAAACCTCCATCCAGTTCTCTAGATTTCTCTCAAAGGCTGGCATGAACCTTACCAATGCAGGTATTCCCCTGTGCTGAGAACAGAGGGGGGTTAGATGACTACATTGGATGTAACTGTAGTGCAGCTAACAGTTCATTGTTTAARAGAGAGCTAACATTTATTAGTTAGCAAACAGTTCTGAGTGCTTTATAAAAAGGGGAAGTMAAATATTTATTTGAAAGATCTAAGTATCCATATAAAAGGTGCAATCCCTGCAAATAATTATACAAACAACTGCTGTATTTGTGTGAAGCCTCCCGCTGAAAGAGTTCTTTCTTGTCATAATCAACTTGCTGGCAAGCACTGCAGCTTCATACACCTGAGCCAGGAAACAAATAAAACTGTACTTATTCTGTGTTCAAAAATTATAAAGGCTTCTAAATCCTCAGAGGCTCTTTATTTGTAACATTTCAGGTGGAATAACAGTAAACATGGAGCATTATGAAATTAAGTGGTCCACTTATACTTACTGAAATCAAAATGGAATGTCAGTCAAATTATCATCTCTATCTTAAATTTCTAGATCCCAAAATCAAGACGACATTTGACAACTAACATGCCATCAGTTAAGTGCACTGCAACAACCTCAGCAGGYTGAGAGAAGATGCCATTTAAAAAAAATCAATCCATTAATCTTCAGGAAGGTAATGTGCAATTTATTCTGAATGCAGAGAATATAACAGCATTTGCCAGGGAAAGACAAAGAAAACAAGGTCAACTAGCTAAAATAGAACATAAAGGAAGTTCTTAAGGTAAGAAGAAAATTGCTATATATAAGTTAGATTTTGGTTACATCACTGCAGTCAACTCTTGCGAAGTTTCACTGAATACTTAACAGCTCCAGCTGAGGTAGCTGGTTTTATCTAGAACAAAAGCTGGTACCTGCAACAGCACTATCTTAACACGACACCTAATATACACCTAAAGTTGATTTACTGGAAAGAGTAATTAGGAAGAAAACAGTACTTATTTAGCTATCAGTCAAGCCTGTTCATTGCCTATACTTTTGATGTGAAAAACATCAACAGCAGTTTTCTTAAGCACYGGCTAATTAGTTCAATAGTTTTCTGTATTATTTTAGACTAATACATCTGTGTGTGAAGAAGAACTAACATACCAAGTACTTTTTTTTATTAAAGTCATATTCTCTCGGGAAGCACTGATTGATATCCAAGCAAAAAACATGCAAGTAAACTGACTCTAGCAGTCTGGAAGAACGTTAAATAAAAATTGAAAAGTATGAAAGCTTCTTTAAGGGTAATTCCAAACATAAGAGAGTAGAAGAAAGGACTTCCAAACAGAATTAGCAAGCCTTAAATTTCTTACTGGATCCAAAATGACAAATGTTAGCTTCAATAAGCATTAAAAAAAATGCCCAWAATGTTTTCTCCCTCCTAAGAACCGCATGCTAATGTCTCCTATTGTTCTATATTATAATTAGATTTTAGCAAATTTATAAGGTACTAATTCAGTAGGTTACCCATATTTGAAAAATCTTCACATGCAGCACAGCTGTCTTTCCTGCCACTTGAYACAAGGTGACATTCGGAACAGACACATATATACATTACTTCATTTTTTCAACTGGTACCTAATCTGACTGCGCACTTTGAAAGTAAAGCAATTATRAGATTTTCAAATTACAAAAGCATTCCAGTGTGCATTCCACCTTTTGGTACAATGTGTGCAATYTTCAGGGACTGAAAAGGGAAAAGAGAATCCTGGAGACCATGGGAACATCCTAGGACCTCTTCATTAACTAAATGAATATACAGAGACCTTTCAACATGTGATGCACACACTGTGACTTTGAGTGCAGTGATCTGATGTAGAGGAGTGAATGGATGTTTGGAACATGAACAGAAGGGAGTGGAAAAAAAAAATCAGCATTCTTTTAAGTGGAAAACAAATGATTATCTATAATTTATACTGTGCAGTTGTTTATGAATAGAAGGTAACTGAGGGCTGCACTTCACTTTCTGGCTCTTCAGTTGCAGTAAATTTTAGGAAGTTTTAAGCATCCACAGTGACTAAAAACAGTGAAAAAAAAAAAGGCACTCTAATCTTACTTTTTCTATTTGCAATAYAGTGACAACATTAACGGGATTTGATTAGCCAATCCCATATTGACTTTCCCATGAGATTAACACCTGAAAAATGCCATTCTGCACTGGAGGAGAAAGTAAGGTTTTTTTATATATTGTCTCTGTAAAATACCATTCCRATTTGCACTAAACATATTACTAATACATATTTTCCTTTAATTTAAGAAAATGCCATTTGGCAGTCTATTTAAAGATGGGCCTATTACTAACCTTTTTGTATCTCCTTTTTGGACTTTTACCCAGTGCTCCACTTGAGCCATATTACTTTTTCTTTGAATCTGTTTATCTGGATTTGTTCTGGGAACAAACCCTCTTTTATATGAGCTGGTACCATTCTGCTCCACTAGGCCAGTGCTCATACTTAATGAACTAGGAAGCGTTCCATTCTTCTCAGCTGGCTGAGGGTGAGCTACTTGGGACCTCGATGCATTTGTTAGGTCTGGAAATAATGAATCAGCTTCTGTTAACGCATGCTTAGCCTTTCCCTTCTTAGTTTCCAGAGTTTCTTTTCTGTGGATATAACGCTCCTCCTCTTTTTCTCTTTTTATCTCTTCATGCTTCTCATATCCAAGCATTTCAGCTGATTTTTGATAACTTTCTTTTGTATCTGTAATCTCTGCCTTCACACACTCTTTACAGGCATCCACGTGATTGACTTGGGGAACAGCTTGCTGATCCACTTTTTCATTTTCTCTGAAAAGAAAATACATGTCAGTAATGAACACTGCTTAAYTGTGAAAAGTTGATGTGGTCTTGTTACTATTTTAGAAAGGACACCCACAAAAGCACCTTCTCCAGGCTCTGATAAATTTGACATGTTAAATATGCTCAGCAAAACTCAGTTGTTATCCCAGTTAGACAAAAGTTACCTTTACAGTGCTGTCAAGGAAGCAGAAATCATTTATATGCATCTGTAAAAATGACAGAAAATACTAATATTGTATGAAAGAAGTGTTCAACTTGTGTAATATTATATACAAACAACTGTAAAAAAGAAAGACTTCCTATCTTGGGAAACACTGAAAGCCAAAACACCAAAACCAAACTGCCAACTGCTCATTTCAAAGTCAAAAACGTCTTTCATATCTTTGTAGATGCCTTAGGGACTACTCATTTCTGGCCAAGAGGACAGAACAATATCTAACATTTGAGTCAGTACTACCATTGTCCAGAGAATTTCTAACCTGGGGGCTATTCCTGAAAAAAAAAACAAAAACAAAACAAAAAAAACCCCTCCATTGCTCCTAATACATGCTGCAATGCACACTAGTTTACTTATTTACCTTATTGCCTAAATATTTCAAAAATTCCATACCAGAAATCTCGATATTAAACTTACAACACACTATAAAACGTCTAAGATTCCTAAAAGTTTTATGTTGCTTTTGACACATAACGTACTTCATTTGCAATTTTCTTCATCTCCTTACAGTGATAAGCTTCTTGACAGCATTTTTTTCCTCTTACAATTCAATGGAGTATCACTGATCTCAGAGTAGCACCTCATCTTCTCTGAAATTAAGTTCAGCTTCTTTAAAGCTTTATGGAAGGTGAATTCTGAGTAAGTGCCATGAAACAATTGTTTTCACTTCAGTCTACTTAGTGTCTCAAAATTAATAGTCTACTAGGAGGAAGGACACTGGATCAATACTTCTAACATGCCAGACTTCCCCAATTTTTCTTTCAATTATTCCTATCCTTATAATGAAGATAAAGAAAAAACAGGTAACAGGTTACATGTAATTTGAAATTTAAATTAAATCCAGAAAATCTTAACACAAAACCATATAGGATGCAAAACTCTGAAAGAGATGTTGATCCTTTGCTTATATTTGATTTGCCAAAAGCAAGCAGTAGTACGAGATACTCTGAGAAACTGCATCAAGACATTTTARTCCTCACAGCCCCAAGGGTTAAAAGCAGGGTTGTCTCAAAAATACAGTCGTCTTTCACAAGGAGTTGTAGGGAAAGAATCACAATCCCAAAGTCAAAACATCAAGAAGGCGACATCAATTTTAAGAGGGAGAAACTGGAAGCACATGAAAGCACAGTTGAATTCGTTTGCCTCTAGCACTAATTAAGAAGAATAGGACAAAGGACATCCTCCTTTTGTAACAGTGCTTTTCTTCTACACAGAGGAAAACATACAAAAACTCTTACAAGTACTAAAGGCCATCAAAATAAGTAAAAAAAATAAGCGGTTAATATCTGCATAAATGAGTTAATATCCATAACTCTATGCACTTATGATTTACCCATGTTTAACATTCTTTTCCCTCTTAACAGCATTTTAATTGTAGTTCCAAACACTCATTTTAAATAACTCGTTACTCTTCTGTCTTTTCCCTTTTACTTATTTCTCCTCAAGGCTGACAATTGGCTGTTGCAGGTGTATGAATTTGCTCAMGAAAAACTGTTAACTTTTAAATTGATATTCCCTAAAAAATCACGTAGATACAGAAATTAATTCATGTCACTAAATGTGGGCACACAATTAGTGTGTAGACACAAATACTGAACACCAAGTTTTCTTAATTAATGTTAGTTAACTGATTTGCAACAGAATATAAATTAAAAAGATTCCTTCCTTAAAATGGGAGTTTCATGCACACATTCACAGTTATCACTTTCAGAAATCATCACCAAACTGATTTTTATATATATATATWTTTAAAATATATTTAAAAAAAATTTAAAAGCTAACAGTTTCTAYATTGAACTTGCCTCTTCAGTGAAGAGCGTGTTTGCATAAGAGCAGCTTGATTCATAGCCCGGATCCAGCCATTCATATCCTCTTGGGTATCTGCACTGAAGTAGTATGTCCGCATCCCTGAATGCTCTGCCTGAGAGCCAATAACAGAATTCTTATTATAAATATATGCCCGCATACCTGTATGAACAGCCTGTAAGAAAAAAAAAGAAAAGAAAAGAAATAGAAGTCAGACAGCCCTTTCATTCTTCCCCCCAGAAAATTTACTGTCACTTTTCCTGATATCTTTTAAAAAAACTTTCCAAATTCTTTGACCGTTTCTTGAATTTTGGGTAAAATTATTACACTGCCACAACGGGCTATAGTGCAGCAAACTCAAATGGCACTCAGATTTTTACTGAAATTCCTCTACCTCTTTCTCGCACTATTAAGCTAAAAGGGCAGCGCTTCTGTTTTTCATAGTAGGAAATTTCAGCTTTTCATTTTCTCTTAACYGATACATTTCATTTGCCATAAATACCATACAAAACAAATCAAAGAAATTCTCACTGAGACATGCATAAGCAAGCCAATTTTCCCAGCTCATTTAATAAAGCAATTTATTCGGACAAAACACAGACAAAAATCTTACCATTCAAGCAATTAAACTGCTTATTTAAGAACTGATTATAATGCATGTTAAGATCTTTTGGTTAAAGCGTACACTTGAACCTCTATATTAGCTGCAATATCTCAAGACTTGCTGATGAAGTTAGTAATACTGATGGAATTATCACAGCACATAAAATATTGACAAGTATCTCTGCACACCAAAATACTCCATGAAATTCCACTGCAGACCAGAGGTATTTGGAAATTCCTCTATAAATATATTCAATATTCAAATGTATTCAATATGGAATGTCTTTGTAACTCTAGGCTAGTTGAATTTAATCAAATTCCATCCACATTTGTATAAGCGACAGTATAGATATTACCAAGTCATATCAGTCCTGAAACACTTGACTATATTTCCTCAAAGTTGCTTCACAGATGTGCTTCAGATTAGTAGGGCGAGATTGATCTCCTTACTTTCAAAAAAACTGAAGAGAGTATACTCATCTTGAAAGCTCTTGTAATGACATTAAAACAAAATTAGTAATTTAAACTGCTTTTTATAAAACTAAACCTGCTATCACACACAAAAGCTAATGGCATGAAACATTGCTGAGGCAGGGGTTTTTTTTTAAAGGAAAAAAAAAATCTCAACTTTTTAATCTGGCTACATCTTCTTTTAAAGGTTAAACATATTTCACAGATCTTCCCTAAATGACTGGTCTTTTTATTTTGATGAAATCCTCTCCCCCTCATTATTCCAAATTAAAAAAAAACACTCTACAATCACAGAYGGCTTCAGAAACACAGCAATAGTTTTGACAAAACCCAGGCTATTTAATCCAGTGCAGYCCTCCCTAAATGTTATGATTTCAAGTTGCTTACCCAGAATTTCCCAAATTACCATAATCTTAGAGACTCATATCGACAACTCCAAAGAGCAAAATACTTGCTTACTATTACAGTGCTTTAAATTTTTGTGGAAAATTTACTCCCTTTCTATTGCAGCTTATTCTTAYAAACATGTGAAACGTGGCCTTTCCCTTATGTGCCTCAAGCCAGGAAGCCTCAGTTTGTTTTGAAAACTGTGGTAATACAGTCTCCGTGGGGGTCAGTCCCGGCCTGCCATCCCACCCGTGGTGGAAAAGGTGAGACTGCAGCACAAGAGCCAGCTAGAAAAAGGAGGAGGAAAAGGAAGAGGAGGAAAGKGTGACATAGAGGAGTCCAAGACTCWCTCCTGCTAGAAAGAGTCTCTGCTTTCCAACAGCGTTGGCCGATAAGGGAATACAAGGTGGTTTCTCCCTCCCCGCCGTTAGCTGCCTACCTTAACACAGGAAAACAGGACTTGCATACATGAAATAGTAGCTTTGACCGATTGGGTATTTAGGAGTAAAAGGATTTTTTTCATGTTTGCCTGGTTGAGTTCTTTAGGTTTGGGTTTTCTTTGTTGTTGTTGGGGTCATCTTCTTTTTTTGCCATTTTGAGACCATTACAAATGTTCAAAACAAATACAATTGAGAAGCATTTAATCCATCGCAATTTATGGTTAGCATCCAGTGTAAGAACAGACCAAAAATTGGCAGCTCCAGATGTAAAGGAAATCAGTGATTTTAATGCTAGACCTTATGACTACAGGGTTCCTTCACAGACCACGTTGAGCTCATAGATGAAGAGGCTAGAATTCAGAAGTGAATTGAGTCCTGCAGAAAAGCAGACCACATATGCCCCTCTGCAGATGACACAGTAGGACCCTACCATTCATGGTTACATACTTGCTGAAAAAAAAACAGAACCTTGAGTAACTAACTGCGGAGACTGCATACCACATCAATAAATGGATTTAACAGCTGTCTGTCTTAATTGACCTGTACGTCCTGATCAACATAACCCATTTGCCTTTCAGGTTCTCTTTCAGTGGTGCATGATGAACACAGCTGAAAGCATTGCCTAAGAGGCTGTAGGTGAAAACTGTATAAAAATGCGAAGTATGTCGCACCATTCTCCCTTGAGACTGAAGCTATCACAGCCATAAACATTCACAGCTTCAGAAGGGATAAATGGAGATGGTGTGTTACTATCAAACACAACATTCTGAAGTTTGTAATATATAAAATTGGTTAAAGGAAAATTTAAATATATTTCAGTTATTTATTAGTAGCGTGTTTTATATGCAAGAAAGCCACTTTATGCCAATGTTCGGTAGCTGTCACTGCTAGCAGACACAGAAGCTAGCAGTTCTTTTCTTTTTTTTTTTTTTTTTTTTTTTAAAGCAATAGCTATTAGGATGACTACAGCATACTAAAAAGCCTAAAACACAGCACATGCGCATACGTACATCATACACACAACAGGGAAAAAATAATATTGGTACCTATTCATGCATTCAGATGCCTTAATGTGGATAGATTGAGAAGAAAAGCAGTCTCTCTCCCATCATGCACAGAAGGAGAAATGAACAGTAAACCCCAAGGGCATATCAACAAGACAAGACAAGGACAGAAAGTTAAACAAGTTAAAATCACAAAAAGATACATGTTTCCAAAGAAAATACTTAACAAAAGACTATACTAAAAGTAACTAATGCCGTTATGTTCACCTCCAATAATTCAAAATTCCTAGGAGAGAAAAAGCCACAGTTCATAGGACAGAGGGATGGGGAGGGGAGCAGTTTTCTAATAATTGTAATATTTCAACATTAGTCTTCTGAATAAGCTATAAAATACAGGAAATTCTCCCTTCTCCAGAAGTTTGATATTTATGAAACATTTACGAGCAAAAATTGAAATAATACTCTAAGCCTTCACTATAAACACAACAACAACACACTACAATCTAACTCATCTTTCACCCTCAAATAATATTGAGCTTTTTCAGGACTTCTAGAAGCTAGAACCTTCCCTTTTCCAAATTCTAAAATGGTACCTCTCAAATTTATAGCCCTTGACATTTCTTCACCTGACTCCCCTGACCCAGAGAAGCTTTATAAGCAATATGAGAGCCTACAGAAGCAACAATGATCCAGAGAACATAAAGGAACAAACTACGTCAAAATTCTTTAGGAAAACCAGTGAGATCAAAGAAACAGATAAGAAGTTTGCCCTGGTCCCAGGAGGTCTAAGCAATGAACAGATACTTCCATTAGCAAGTCTTAGAGTGTCAATAATGAAAAGATGCTTAAAAACAAGCTGCAGTAGCATCTTCTGGAAGTAATGATTTGGCCTGGCTTCCTAGGCTCTGAATGCCCTCATGCTGAAAGGGTATATCTCTGAAAAAATTTAAAAGGTAGTATCAAAATAAAAAAGACTAATTTGTACCTCCAAAGCTACTTCCTACCTCTTCAGGAACACCAGAGCATCCTTCATTGGCTTTATTTGGTAGCAAGATATGCACCTAAATATAAACATATACTTGCATACATTGTCTTTGCATGAAGTTTTGTTGTTTTATTCACAGCAAATGTTGGTAGGCCTTCCAAGTTTCTCAATTTGTATTATTGTCAGATTCATACAAATGAGTTTACATTCAGTATTCTCTCATATATTTTAACACATAAAAGACCACTTATAAATAGTCCTCATGATTGCGGACAATGAGGTTTCTAAAGAGACTGCGATGACATTAACCTTCATAAAATGGTAGTACTCATATTTAAAATTGTTGTATTACTAAAAAGTACAGTCAATTCTCTATTAATCACAGGGACTATTTCCATTATATATTAATGTGCAAACTTTTTCACATTAAAATCTATACATTGGATTTGTGCTCCCTCACATTTGTATCAGCAAAAAATTACTGTATTAAAAAATATAGCTATTAGATTAATTAAATATCTTCAAGATGTTAGCTACCGAACTAAATATGCAGTAAGGATCCTGAGTTCTAAAAGCCTGTCACACAGCTTAATGACAGTAGCTTACAGCTAGTCACAGCACTTTGCTTGCGACAAATAAACAATGTGAAAAATTCACCAAGATAAATACTTAAAAGCAGAGTTTCTAAACAAAACAATTTAACATACATACTGCTACACCTCAGAGTAGGTTTTTGATGGCATTTGAACAGCCTGTGTGCAGTTCTACAGGCCTGTAATTGTTACAACATCCAAAGAGACACAAATGCTTAAAGCTGGGCCTTAGGAGATGATGAAAGGAAAAGAATTTTGAAAACTCCTATGGTGTACATTTTAACAGTTAGCAGGATTTAACATATATCCTAGTGAGCATGTATTTTAGAAACCTTCTTCTAACTGAATCATATGCAAAAAGCATCCATGTATTTGCTAAGTAAATTTCCTTCCTTTAGTTTTACAAACCAAAATGTTGAAATTTTTCAGTTTGACTGCTTCCCTAGCTTCAAAAACTCATTGTTACTTAAAACAGCCATTTAAAATGAGAGCCAATACCTCTATTGTAACAGAGGATTTACAACAATCTGAATAAATGACAGGCCAAATGTAAAAAGTGACATGCCACATTCAGGACTTAAATGCGAAAAAGTCCTATCTTCATTTTGGGCTTAATCTGCTTGTGTTTTCTATTTCTGGCTGCACTATGTCGTGAGACAGAATGTCCGTCTATGCTCTGGATATCAAAGCATACTGAAGAGATTAGATAAAGGTAATGGCTGGTGAGTGATGGAATGCCAGTACGGCCGTGCTCCTGCTGCCGTGCGCCCACAGCCGACTCCGTGACCATTGAACATCAGTGTTGGATGGCGTCCATGCAACAGGAATCTTACAAAATCCTCCTACTGCCCTAGGAGTTGGTTCTAAATAAAATGAAACTGCAGCATCAAGTCTGCAGTCAATCAGCAAACACCTGAAGCAGAGTTAACATTGGCCCAACAAACTAATACATGAAATGTATGTTGTGGATTTTTTATATAGACTTCTAGCATAAAGTTTCTTTTGCTATCAACGCCCTATTTCTATACCAACTTCTTAGTAATGACCCTATGTTGAAAGTCTGAGGTTACTGGCTCATACTGATTTTCAGAAAAAGACTCAGACTGAAGACTTGGTAGAGCTCATATAGGAATGCTATCCTAAGAGGAACAGGAGAAGTCTGCAATTGCTTCTGAAAACGTTTAACCATGACCTCAACCATGGATTCTACTCCACAGGAAAGAGAAGCACAGGTTGGCAGTGGTGACTTGAGAGCTTGCCTATAAAACATACTGCTTGGAAACTATGTGTGTGTGTGTTTCCAAGGAGGTTTTTTCTCCTTATCACTGATAGTGTTAAACTGGTTAATAATCCTAATATACATTTTATTAACATTGACAAACATCCTTTCAATAAAATAAAAAGCAGATTTTTTTTTTTTTGAACTCTAAAGCAACTAGATACTATCGCTACTTTCTTTATCTCCTTCCCCAGTTTGCACTAACAGTTATTCAAGAGAAGCAGGAGCCTAGAAGTACATTGGGTCCTGCTCTTTCAGTATGCGCTTCTTCCTAGGAAAAGGCTCTAGAAGAGGAGGGCTTGATGAATTACACTCATTAAATATTGGAGTGGAATGTTTTTCTTAAACAAAGGTTTCTTTGTAGCTTGTCCTGCTATCTCCTGTTCAATGCATTTCAAAAAGTACAATAAACATTTCCACAAACTGCACTGCATCTTTTTTCAAACACATTTCCCAAGTTAATATCTGTTTAATAAATTTTAAACCATTACCCACTTGAAAACAGAACCCAAAGCAACAAAAGGCAGTCTACAACTTTAAAACAACCCAAAAAATTAAAATGCAAGAGAAAGTCTAAGCTGAGCACACATTCTTTATAATTTCAGCACAGAAAGTTTCCTTCTAACTCTCCTAAAGTACACCTAATCAAAATCTGCTTTCTAAATTTTTTTAAAGTACATAGCTCATTTGCTTGATAGAAAAACAGGTTCTGCTCCAAGTATCGATAGAATTTAATCAATAGAATTATACTGCAGTTTCTAAACTTTGCTTTAGTGCTGCAGCTCAAACAACCAATTGGAGTCAGGTTTCTCCACTGTCAAGAAGAAATGTGTTTTATTTCATTTTCGTAGGTTTTTATAACAAAGAATAGAGCTGTAAATTATACAATTAATTTTTTTTAAAAAGCAAAACCACAAAACCAACCTCAAACTATATCAAAATGAGAGTATTTTTTCTTTAAAAAACTCCATGTCACCTAGGACGACTATTGCTTCCCCAAAAAAAGGAGAAAAAAAATTGGTTACTCTTTTTCCCCTTGAAATGAGGAAATTATACATCAAAAGCTACAGTTTTGTCATTTTCTAACTGTGAGAATTGAGCTGATTATTTTATTTAAAAAAGAACACAACAAAACCAAAAGATCATCAGTCCACTATGAGATCAAGTACTCTATAAAGAAAAAATGACAACTTCTCTTTCACTTTGTAAACAGTACTGGAACAACTTATCAATACTGATTTCTAATTTTAGAAACAGGATCTTTACTCACAGACACATTATTAAGCTCTAAAGACACTTACATAGTAACAGACATATGAATGTCAATTCATAAGCAACAAAAAAGTGCTGTCAAATTTGAACAGGCAGTCAATAAACCTCTCTACTTTTAAAAAAAAGTAAATAAAATAGGAAAGCAGATGACGTTTGTTTACAACAGCATCTTTTCTAATGCAAATAAAGATTTTAAGATATGATTAGCTAATAAGCTTTGTAACTGTACCTTAAAAGAAAATTTGCGATTTATGCGATCTTCAGGTCCAACTGGAGATATTACGTAACTAGGCAATGGTATGCTACCCAGAACAGATTCTTCTCTGCTGTCTGTTAAATAAAAAAAAAAAAAGAATCTATTTTACTGCATTTTTCAGTGGGGTAACAACACATTCTCCTTTATGGACACACAGGCAACAGGCATTAAGTAGAAAGAAGAGCAGCTCAGACTGGATATAAGGAAAAGAATTTTCCCCATGAGGACATGGGGAGCTGCGCAGCACAGCGCAACAGGCCGCCCAGGGAGGTTGTGCCATCTCCATCCTTGGAGATTTTCAACGCCTGACTGGATTAAGCCCTGAGCAACCTGGGCTGACTTCTTTCCTGACCCTGCTTTCACCAGGCAGTTGGACTAGACACTTCCCGAGTCCCTTCTGACCTGAATTTTCTTATGACTGAACACCAATAATACACGGAGAAAAATGTTTTATTTTTAAAGAAACAAGATTGACTTTTTTTTAAAAAGACCAGTTTGGTTTTCTGTTGAATTTTTTTGGCAGGGTGATTTTTTAAGTTCAGATAGAAGAATACGCTTTGAGAATAAAGCTTATTGTGACAAATGAACTCTGACAGGCTGCATAACATGACGGACCTTCCGTTTAGCATTCTACATCTAGGCTAATGGCTATAATTAGGAAACCTCTACTACTGCTGGCTCTAAAGCGACCGGCAGCAGAAATGCAGCGCCTAGAAATATGAATTCGGTTTCATATTCTGTAAGGCTTTCCAAAAATTGTAACACACTATGCAATATTCAAAACTTCAAAATAACCTTATGTAATACCTAGTTCAGGCTAAGATCACATCTAACCTTTTTGGGCAGAAATACTGGATTCAGCAGTTCTCACTCTTACATTGTCCCTTGGATTAAAGCTGAATCAATGCCCTGATCTGGCCATAGTGCATTCTCAAAAAACCAGCTGTCCGAGTGCAAGCAAGTAGGTAACAAAACACAGACCAGAGATGGGATAAATCTTAAACTGGTATTGCTGCCAAATGTTTTGCAGCGTAAACTTTGGCATATATCAAAGATAAGTTATGTGACAAAAGATCACACAGCACCCCCCTGTTCCCCAACTCTGGCCTGAAATTTGCTGCGCATTAAAGATATATGGATAAGTAATTGCTTCACTATGCATCTTCTCAGAATACCTAATTATATCTGAAGAGTTCAATTAGTTTATGCTTGCAATTGTGATTTGAATAGGTGAACTGTTACAGACTAACTCAAAAGAGCTAGTATCTACTCACCTTTGTAGTAAAACAAACAATAATCAGCAAGCACAAACCATCGTCTTTTCCATAATCGCATTCCAGAGCTATCCTGAAATGCAAGAAATGCGATACGCTTTTCATTTAAGGAAAGTTAACAGCTTATCATACCATGCTGTACCAGTGAATAGCTTACCAGAAGTTTACCTAAATATGCTACTATTTGCAAAAACAAGTGGTTTGTATTTTAGCAAAATATTATGTACTAAGAAAGATAAGAGGCAAAACATCCAGCTATAAAATAATCAGGGTAGAATATTCAAACTGCTAATTTTCATTAAGTAATTAAACTCACATCCCAAACAGCATTCAGATTAACCTTATACAAAACCAATGCATATTTTATCTAGACAGATTTATCCTGCAATAAAGAAAAAAAGTGTGCATCTGGATGCACAAGCTCCAACAAGGATTGCCTGTAGACCAAGATGGAAATCACTACACAGCTGTGAAGTATGACGTCACATTTCAGACAATGATCCCCTATAATTCTACGGTCAATCTCCCATATGTTACCCATGCCTAAAATGTAATTTAATCAAATATTCCTTAGGAAATCAAACAGGGTGCATAATGTGCAAATTTTAATTAAGTATAATATAATATGCCTATGGAGATCTATGTATCTCTCTCTATATATAATATGTATCACCTTGTCAAAATGAGTAATATTTACATTGAAATTAATTTTAGAAGTTTGTAAAATTGCCAGACTGTAATCTAAGCAAGTCCAATTTACTCAGCTGAGGTAGGCTTTGATGAGACCAGCAGCACAGAAAGCATCTTCAGGCTTTAAGTGCTTGCAAGTAGAGGAAAGGGGACAGAAGGAAATAGCTAGAGGAATGTTGTATATACTATTTCCCTTCTTATTCTTTCTGCAGTCATATTAAGTATGCAAGGACTTTCTTCCCTTTCCTTTTTCATGCTACAATGCTGTCAACACATACTGTGTCTGAGTTCCAGTTCCATCCTAAAAACTAATGGACTTGGGTAGGGGATGTCAACAGAGCTGATAGCAGAATACACCCCTCCACGCAGGAGGAAGCGGATGGCTGTCAGCAATTTCACTTTCCTGTGTATGTAGAATCATAATTGTAAGCCTTAAATTGCAGCCTTGTCCTACTCATTCCTAAAGCTAGCTCCTTGATCTCTGGTGATAATCTGATAGCTGCTGACTGCCAAATTAGAAGTAGGGAAGTATTCTCATACAACAAACAGCTTTATTTACTTTTTGCACTCAAGGATGTGCTTCTGTCAGCTTAAGAGTTCAAGACGCAGCAGCTGTAAAATTCTGTTTGTTGGATGAAATCCTATAATCCAGCCTTTGCTAGGACACTGGCCTTGGTGACAGCAATGTGTGGTGAATGGGTCCCTGCCTCCCTCCATTTTCTCCCTCCTGCTTTCGGAGAACAAAAGGCATATGGGTTGGAATTAAGCCTTTGAACAGGTTATAAGGGCATAAGCAAGCAGATGGAATAAGGTCTTCACAGCCAACCTCAAGTTTATAGTTCTGAGGGAGACTGAGATCAGCATGGCAGCAAGCCAGCAGAATAAAACAGGGAAAATAACCATATTTAGACAACAAAGTTATAGCCTCAACATTTAACCATGATGGCAATGTCCATTTATTATTGTTTCCACTTCTGAATCAAACCTGTATGTAAAACTTGGTTTTCACACTTGCTGAGCACAAGCCCCTCATTATGGGAGCTTGTGGGAGTACCCAACACTGCCCTGCATCACCAACATTCAAGCTTCTCTTTTTTCAGTTACTTGGAAGGAACTTACTTTTGCTTGATGATTGTATTGAAGTATATGAATTGAAACAGATGATTACATGCATACCTGTTTGTGTAGCCAGCCTCTTACTATAACAGGAACATTGGGATTCCTCCTGATAGCTTGTTCCCTCTTTCCAAAGCTATGAACTTTGTTTCCAGCTTTCACAACCTGTAAAGACATATAATGCAGCAGCGGTTTTTAAACTGTACTGAGACTCATTTCGTATTACAAATAACCTCACTGCAACAATTCATACTTCATTACACAGTAACAAAGCATTTATAGCATTTCCAAGGGCAAGTAAATCGACAATGATATTTACAACACAGCAAAGTCAATCTCCCACTTTCATCAACATATCAGTGCCAGGACAGTCCGCCAACTCCCAGCTGAACAGCAGCAGCACTGCCGACTCAAGTCTGAAAGGCAGAACTGCCAAAGTTTTAGTGTGCTTGGGAAGTGTTTTTGAGTGCACTACAACAGCTGCATGCAAGTCTCTCTCTGCAACGTGGTACCAGTCTCTTACATGCACAGGACTTTGTGCGCATGAATCGTACTCTTGCTGTTCTTTGTTTGGTTGTTTTTTTTTGTTGTTTTGGTTTTCTTTCCTGTTTAAATTCAAACAACGCTGGAAGCTTAATAAAATACTTGGACTTTGACCCTGCAAACAAAAGGAGAAGACAGAGTGACGCTGCTAAGGAAGAGACCTAGACAGCAGTAAGTGGAAATCACAAGGTCTAGGTAATAGTTTCTGTTTTACTGCAACCTTAGTTTTGAATCACATGGGCAAAACTATTTCAAAAATGAATAAGGAAAGCCTATCAGTCTGTGAAAAAGACAGTGAGAATCTCTGGATGAATAATCTGCCTGTTCTTTTCCAATCTCAGCACAGTTTGCTACTGCAATTGCTTTAAGAACCTGAGGTGCACAAACCACCCTTACAGTTGCTCCCGACTTCTCCAAGGAAAGAGCTGTCCAGATTCACTCTGTCTCATTCCTACAATGTCTCCTTTGTCTGAATTTCTCTTCTCAGCTGGTCAAGTTACTGATGGCTCTGTCAGCTGCAGACAAACAGCAGCTCTGCAAACGAGCACATTTGTCACACGCGAGGGATGATATCATAAAAATATCCCAGCGTACTGCTTCTGCCAGTCAGGCAACATCTAGACTAGAAGACAGTATATATAATAATAAAATATTCTAGCAATATATGATAACATTAAATGGATTCTGTTAATTTTGAGGCCAAGCTTTACCAACCTGCACTAAATTTCACACATTTCAGTAGACATACGCA
Source organism: Oceanodroma leucorhoa (assembly GCA_030449065.1). Lineage (NCBI taxonomy): Eukaryota > Metazoa > Chordata > Aves > Procellariiformes > Oceanodroma > Oceanodroma leucorhoa. The sequence continues at coordinate 3,716,093 of JASVER010000044.1, read as the reverse complement.
CACATCTTAATGCAGTATTAAGATAACAGCAATAATCAGTAAGAAAAAAAAAAATCCACTTTTTCTTTGGTGCTACAGCATATAAAACAGCAATGTAGATTTAACACTCGTAAGGAGCTATCAAAGGGCAGATTTTACGAGGTAGTCTCCCCGAGGTCTGTTCACCAGGAAGCAGCACGCTGCTTTCAGCTCTGCTGAGAAGTCAGGTGAGCTGCAGGTCACGGTCACTTCTGTGAAACGCCCTGACACTTAGGAGGCAGGAGGAATGCCAGGTATGGGCTTCTCCCCAGGAGTGACACCTCACCCGACGCCCAGTGAGGGCCTCCACAAGGTTCACCCGCCGCCCAGGGCGGCAGAGGAGGTCACCTGAGCAGCCCAGCTGTCCAGGGCTAGCACAAACCCAGCAGGCCAGGCTGTAAACAGCAACGGGTTTCTGAGCAGAAGCCCTGGCCATTCAGCCGGTAATAACCAGTTGGCAGAAAGAGCCAGGTGAGGACGGTATCCCCGAGATCCCCCAGCCCATTTCTCTGCCACACCTGTGCTGAGGCACCCAGCTAACGGACTGCCGAGCACTGGCTCTGTGCAAACACAGCGTGCCAAGTACCACCACAAAATCTCTCTCAGTACTCCCTCACAGACCTACAAGCAGCAAGTCTGACTAAAGGAAGGAGGAAATAAGATGTTAGGCATTTTGTGTTTGCTATTGAAAATATTTCAAAAGATAACTTGTGAACCTGTGTCCAAATATCACTCTAAACGAACACACAATGATGTATCATGAGGACAGCCAAGCTCTGGATGATCGTATGATCATCAGGCCAAGCCATATATATTTTCTCTTAAGAAAAATGAGAAGTAATCAATTCAGTCAAGATTTTTAAAAAACTGTTGCCAAATGTTAGATGCAACAGCTACGTTACAAGGGTGATGAAAATTAATGAGGCCCAAACTGTTAAAGGCTCTGAAAGTCAAAAATCTATGCTTTGCACCTGAACAGAAATCAATTTACAAAACATACAGAATTTAGTTTCCTATTTTTTCTTTCTCATATTTATCCTAGGAAGGGTGTATGAACGGAGGAACAGTTAAAGTATAGCTGATCTAGCCTGACAGCAGGGTTTAAATTTGATTGTTTCATCAGATCCCCTGTCAGTGATCAAGCACTTTGATTCTCTGACCTTATTTAATTTAAAAAAAAAACGCAGACCACACTGTAGAAAAGTAATCCTTGGACTTGGTCAAAAAACCAAACAATTTCTGTTACATGGGAGGGGGAAGGCTGTGTATTCTATATCAATACAATATCCATAGTAGAAAGAAAAAAAATCATTTTATGGTGCTCTACGTAATTAAAATTTTCGTATCATCTGTAGTATTAATCATCTCATTCTGCTCTGGAATAGAACAAAGCACAACAGATACTGAATGTCAGGTTTGCTTCTGCTGGCTAGAATAAAAAGTTAGTTTAAAAGAAAAGGCATATTTTAAAAACTATTTGGCTGTACTGCAGTAGTCTTTTCCTAACTTAAAAAATTCTGATATCACTATCGTGTTTTGAAAAATGCAAGTCAGAGCAGCTGCCTGTGTCACTGAAGACAAAGAAGTCGCTTTTGACTTCAGTACATTTGTTATGCTGGTTTGTTTGCGAATGACTCATAAGTTTTTGCAAAAAAACCAAAATGTCAAGAGCCAAAATTTGCAAATCCCATTTCATGACTGCGTCATCTTCTTCCTTACAGTAGCCTCTAGCTGAGGAGGAAAGTTGCTAACTTAATTATAAAATGTAATTATTTTTTTTCCTAAAATTGGACAGTCAAAAAAAATGTAAACAGCCTTTCATTTGGAACAGATTTTCTAAATAGCAAAAAGGAAGACTGTATCTTGGTAAAAATATGCATATATATACACATAAGAGAACACTTTCAATCTACAGGGAATTTTAAAAAAAAAACAGCCCACAAAAAACCCACCTGTTTAACCCTAAGTCATAAACTCTTCCATTCAAAAAATCTCAATGTTGCACTAACAAATGAACTCATGAATCCTTTCAATATCTCTAAGTAAATTAGACAAAATCCTTATTTTTCAGATAGGAAAAACTGAAACTCTCAGAAATTCGTGCTCTTAATATTGAGCATTCATCTACAGTGCCTTGAACTAATCCCTGTGTTCTACACTCCAGTTCCACACAGTCCCACAGAGCTGGCACCATCGCGTACCTGTCACCATTGCCTGTTCCTCTCAATTGCTAGACACGTTCTTTATTTACTTGTTGTAATCCTCACCAGTTCATCCTGGGAAAATACCAGCAACTATCAGTGTCATCAACAGTTCAATTACTTCTCTTGCACAGAATCCATCCAAAACACACTATCAAAACGTAGATAGTAATAAATATATTACACTACTATCCTTTGTGCTTTCGACTTGGCCAAAGTACTGTGTAGCACAGTAACATATACAGGCTTCCATTCACACCATCAGATGCTTTAACAGACTAAATTCCAAATGTACCTTACTCTTAAACTGAAACAGATCTTTATTCCTCTATATCCTTCATTTGTAATCAATATAAATGGCTTTTAATATGGTTAATAATGTAATTGAATTGGCKACGAATAGGCAGATCTTTGGGACAGAGAACGATTGTGGTTTATCAGCATGCCCTTTTGCTTTTTATTCCCTCAACTCCATATCCCTCCAATTTCAAAAGGAAGGGTAGACTGTATTGGTCTAAAGTCTTCAGATGACTTAGTGCCAGCATCAAAATGGTGGGGCCCACCCCAAGAATCTACATGCATTTCTGCAAAACTGCCCATCTCAGGTGTCTTACAAAATGAAGCCTTGCATATTTATATGCACATCAATAAAACATAATGACATTTTGATAAGTATAAGCCTCATTTCGGCTTTTTTCTTTTTCTTCTTTCCAACACGGTCCTCTTGTTGTACACTGTACAACTGACATTGTTGGACAGAACATGCAAAATTCTCTTTCCAAACAATTACTTTTTATTTCAGAACTTTTATTCAATCCAAGTTCAGACTTGAACACTGCAACAAGCAAGCCAGAAGTCTTCATCTCTTTCATCTTGAACTGAGAATGACAAATCTGCTGTACAGTTGGCAACCTACCTTCCCCCTCCACCCCAAATGAAGCAATTCTTAGCTGTCAACTTTCTGCAGAAGGATCAAGTGGAAAGCCATGTACATGTTCCTGCACTTTCTGATTTGGTACTACTTCAACGTGCATAGCTCTACATAAAAAAGTTTGAATTTGGCCAGGATTCCAACACTATACATGCCCAGTTCTGTGATGGCATTTGCAGGACAAAATTACGAAAGCTTTTCAGAAAAGATAATAATTAGCTATGGGTAGCTAGAAACCTTTGCAGTGACAAACAGAACATGTCTCTGGCTTCATGATTGTATGTCAAGTCTGCATCTGGGAACTCACTCTTTGAAAGAATGATTATGGAATTCACGGAAGAAAAGATTTAGAAATAGATGAAAGGATCTTAAAATCTACTCTCAACGTGCCAAAAGTCAACCTCAAAGCGGAGGACACACTTTACAGCCTTTGTTCTCGTTGCTATTTCACTTGAATTAATTTTGTGTTAGGCTGTGAAGGAATTTAACAGATCTCCTTCTGACTCTACAGAATGAGATTTCAAGCCTTGAAACACATGCAATGATGAAACAAAGCATACATAAGAAAGACGTTGGTTCTCTGTAATCAAAATTCCAGTAAATTATTTACTGAGGGCCCACAGCAAGATGAATCTTTATATAAACAAACTTGGTGGAGAAGAAAAGCACAGGCAAGCCCTCTACGAGAGCTCTATTCGAAGTCTAAAGCTGCCATGTACTAAAAAAAGCCACACCTGGGAGCCTGCCAGAAGCATGTGTGGCCACACTTATACTGGACTGCAAACAAAATAGAAGCAGAGACCAAAACCAGACCAACTGAAGTTTTGGGAGATGATTCTGGATATTCTCCAACCTGTGATGGAAAGAGCATTACCCTCACCTGTAGCTGTGTCGTTCTGATGTCTCCAGTGAACTAGCCTCTAGCATGTGGGTGGCCCCGTAAGTTGTATCCAGTCACCATTTTTGATCTCACTGTTCTGCAAAGCCTGATTCAATCAGTGCAAATATGTGACAAAGGGAAGCAGCAAGAGCAGGTGACAGAGGATGCACACTTTTTGGCAGAAGTGTGATCCTGGGTAAGTTAAAGCCAACTGTGTCAGTGGAGAAATCCCCAGCTCAAAGGAGAGTATCAGGTCCCCGTTAAGTTTGCTGTTTTTAAGAGTGAAAAAATGAGCCTTCTCCCTCTAACGCTGGCTTAAAAAAAAATCAGAATAAGGAGGATAAATACAGTAAACACAAATACCCAAGTACTTCTGTAAGTTCAACTGTTAAGAGTATCAAAAAGAAACGGATCAAGAAATTCAGGTAACCTACTAAGTTTACTGTTTTCAGTTTTAACTTCATCTAGCACTTTAAAGATGAGAGTATTCTTGAGATTTGACACATGACAATCTTTGTGTTAGTCCAATAATCCATACACTTTGGATCTAAAAAAATAATTATTTTCTTTTTTTTTTTTTTTTTTTTTTTCATGGAATGGTTTTAAGCTTCTCCAATATTTACCCAAGCAATTCAAAACATTAGAAAAAGATTTTAAGTGATTCTAACTCAACAAAAATATCTCTGCAACCAATTTGGCAAAGTCTTTTCTTCAACTCAATTACTTAACAGGCTTCACACTTTTGCATTTAAAAAAAAACCTGAGAAGTTTAAAAACTGCAGGCAAAGTTAAGAAATCTATCTTATCTCTGCTAATTCTTCCAGTATTTTTTTGTTTCTTTCTATCCAGCCCCCTCCCATTCTCACTGTACCGTAAGTTATTGTAAGGTCAAAGAAGCATTAAAATAGTTGGTGACACTTCAAGTACAGCACTTTATTATATTTTGTGCAATAATAAACACAGGCCCTTTGTGAATGCCAAATAATGGATTTTTCTATTATTAAACATTCTGTCTGTAAAGTTGGTGTCTGCACTGTTTGTGCACTACAATGATGGCAGAAAAGGATCTAAGTTGTTACTAAGAGCAGGAACAGCAGTAAGGTTTCATGGAAAAGTTAAGAACTGCAAATTACAATTCCTGGTATTCTGCAGCACTTTTTGCCATATACACTGGCAAATCAAAAGACTTGCTGGAATACTAGTATTACATATACTTACTTCCAGTCTTAAGAAGCCTCTCAAACTTTACAAGTCACAATAATCACTATTTTTCAAATTATCATTCAACACTGTCATGTGGGTATACAGTGCTCCTATCCACATGTAAAAAGTTTTTTGCTTGGGTAGAAGATATTACCTCTTCTTTGAGGTAAGTTATTAGACTTCTAGGCTAAACCCATGGCCCTGTTAAAGTCAGCATTTAAAGGGTATTGGATTTAAAATGAGTGAAGTTCTAATCATCAAGCTGACATAACAGCCTTTTTCCTTTACCTTAGAGCCAGGTTTTGTATCAACAGCAGATGTAGTTACTGCAGTGGACGTTTCACTGACCATGCTTGAAGGTCTTTGGTTTATTTGTTGCTTGGACATAGATGAATTCTGTCTAGAAAACAAAAAAAACAGATAATCTAAAGCACATTGTTTCAAACAGTCAGCTTTGTCTTTTTACGTTTAAGATTCACAATGAGCAAATGAATGACAGGCTAGTCAAACATTTCCTATGCATCTGTAACTTCCTTTGCACCACCTCTATTATCTTGATTTCAGGTATTTCTCAAGCAGATGCTGCCAGTGACATCTGATGACTGGTATTCGTCAATGTATCAGAAGGAAGAAACCTTCTGATTGTCTGCAAATCCAACAGAGAATTAAAATATAACAAAGAGCACTCAGAGAAGATAAAGCTAATGCAGAGAAACTAAATTGTGCCCGATTTAGAGGCTTGGCTGCAAACACGTGGAAGAGCCAGTACTGGGGAGGGAAGGATAGGCGTCAGCACTTTGCAATAACAGTTCTTACTTAAAATCAAAGTATCTAGCCTACTGTTAGATCTTTCACTAACTTAATGTTAGATCTTTCGATCTGCCCAAAATATGATTCATACTATATTATGAATTATTAAAATACCTTTTAAGTGAAATGGTGCAATTCATGGCAGATATTGTTAGAACTAACTAACTTCTGAGTCACAGTAAGATTCAAGAAATCTTGATAACTAGCTCAGATGCAGATACCCATTTAAAGCATAGATGAGATCAATTCTACCATAGAACCAGTTCAACAAGTAAGAATTCAGTACAGCTGCCCAGCTGAAGAAATAAGAGCATAAATGGAAGTGCAAAATCTTATGGAATCCCATAGGCAGGTTGTGAAGAGAAGCCTCAGCAGCCAAGCTCGACACCAACTTGTGAATTAAACCCACAAGTGGTATTTTAAAAAATCATTAACAACACAGTTTAGCAAATTGTAGTTTAGGAACAAGTAGAAATACAGTCACATCAGAAAAAATAAAACAAACTATTAACAACCTATGATTTTCCTTTTCCCACCTCAATAAGTCACCAAAGCCATTTATTTAAATAAAATAAAAAAGGCACACAAGCCATGCCAAACATTACTGTTGCTACCACTGAAATTCAGTCTGATTCTGAACGCAACAGAGCACAGAGTAATTCTGAGCAGTTATCACTCATAAGAACAGAGAAGAGTTTGTGATTGTAGTAGCTCAACACTGGGTTTAACTGAGGACAAGGTGTTTGCCACCATTGCTCTTCCTCAGTTACAACCTGAACAATTACCTGTCCAAAAGCTTTTATAGTTGATTTGGTGTCAGGGAAAGCACATTTTCCCATTTGTGACCACACAGTTTCAATTAAGCTTGCAAGGAAGTAACACAACTTTGATCCCGTTTCCTTTATGCCTTGCTTATCTGGCATAAATCCCTTCTTTCTGGCTTTTATATGTAAGTTCAGGTCCAAGATACGAGAACAAACTACAGCATGTCCCTAAAATCCCTGGCCAGCCTTCAGTGCATGAGAGCTTCATCACATCAATTTGAGTCAATTTGCCTTACCTCTTAGGGACCAGGTATCCTACTTCAGCATTTAATCAGCTTTTGGAACATCCAGTTTCAGCAGAGAGCAGATTAAGACACCTCCCGTATATAACGCTGCCCGACTAAGGTATTTCTGTTGATCAGCCAGTCTTATTATCTGCTTTTGACCCTGTTCTCACTTGTTCCCTTTCCACTCTATAAACTTTCAAAACAGGTAGAAAATGCAGGCTTACAATGTGCCTGCATTTTACTTGCAAAACCATCTTACTTGCCTTTTCCTCACATTTACTTATCAAAAAGGTTCTATTTCCCTGCTCGAGACAACTAAACAGAGAGTAGGTGTTTCAAGGAGGGAGGAACACTGAGATGTGACAGTCATTGCTTCCTCAAAATGAATCTAAAGTATTAGATTTTCTACCATTAAGAGGGCCACTAGAAATGAGTTGCAGAAGTATGAAAACAAAACACATCCAAGGAAAATGTTTGGCCTTAGAAGACACAAACTTTCTCTTCTTCCCTTGAGGTTTAGATTCTTTACAATGTCCACACCACAAACTGTTGAATTTTGTACTGTAGGACAGTCGCACAATACATGTTATTTTCCAGACAGGGGCAAGGAGGGGAGAAAGGAGGAGGTGGAGGGAAGAGGATATAGCACATAACATACATATTCAGAAAATCTGTAGGCTTTCCAGACTATAGATAATCTGATTAGATTACGTTTATTCACTTTAAGGAGTGGCTATTTCACAGAGAGCTAACTTTCTCAGGAAAGACAAAAATGAAAAATAAAATTTAAGTTTCAACATATCAGAATTAATTTTTCCAACAAAAACATTAATATGGAAAGAGAAATAACCCCAGAGGAATGGCTTTAATCTACCAATCAGGCTAGGCAAACTCAGATTGAACACATTTTCACTATTCCACAAAATACTGTTTCACAGTAGTTAAACATACTGCAGTTTAAAAAAAAGAAAAAAACTTTAGAAGAACTACAGAGGAAGATAAGCTTTATACATTTAACAGGACCATCACTATCAGAAAATCATAATGCAATACAGAACAATAAATGCATAATTTCTAAGCATTTATAATTTGGCCATTTAGCAATTTCTCTTCCACTTGCTACTGAAAATGATCACTGCCAATAAATCAAGCTTTCCTTTTCTAGTAGAACCAAGATTAATGATGAACTTCAACTGGGAGAAGAACAAATTCACAATGAGAAAAATGTTTTTCAAAAAATGTGAGGTTGCTGCCATGTGCAAGAACTCACAGCAAAAAAGACAGTAAATCCACCAAAAGAAAAAATACATTATTATGCTCCTAAAAAAAGCCTTTGGCAGCAAACACTGGTGATCCAAACTTTCTGTACGTGAGAAAACACCAAACAATACTGAAAATTAATTTAAGTACTTGCATATAGTATTTCAAGGATAAAATAGATTTGCATGAAATCAGAACATAATGAAACTCAAGTATTCAAGTCTCTTAATAACTAATTAATATTCTCAGTCTGTTTTTAAAAGCAAATAAAAATATACAGAATATGCAGAATTACCTGAAACATCCCAGCTTGTTAATGGAGTTCACACTGTCCTAAGAGTGTTTACAGATTAATCTTTAAAAGTAAGTGACTATAGCATTAACTCTGTGCATTCAGAAACATTAGTTCAGAACCACTATTACCAAACATGTTTGATAATATCTGTTATTCAAGACATCCCATTCTGTCTTCATAGCACTGGTTTTTGTCTATTTTCAGGACAGTTTTCTTACTGCCTTGCCCAGGCATGTGCATACACACGCAGAATTGCAGTATGTACATTCAGAGCTCCAGGGCCTTGTAAATCCTTTTAAAATACTTGGAAAAAAACACTCTATAGAGTATCTCCCGTCAGGCAACTCCCTGCTTTACTTAAACGGTGCTAGTATGTCTGCAGAAATAGCATTTACCAGCTAAAAGAATTACATGGCCAATATTTGGTTTATTAAAAAATCAAAACCACTGAACAACACAAAAACAATGATTACACCAGTAGCCCATACTGAAAATGCAATACTCACGAGAGAACATATTCTTTTTCTCTAAAGGATCATAAAGATTAGACGACTTAGAAGATCCACATTCATACCAGAAACTTAAAAAGTTTATTTTGTTGAAACCAAATATGACACAATAACATCATGTCAATCTAGTTTTAATACTAATAAATCTCCTATTCAGCTAAAAAAGTTAAATTCAGAAAAAAAAATTAACTGTCCTAGTATTTCTATACATGTAAACATGGCAGATGTTTATTTCAGGGCTGTTTGGGTTTCCTCCTTTTCTCCACCTGATATTTTTGCTGCTATAGTAACCAAATGCAATAGACAAAATAAGATGGCTCTCTCCCCAGAGGTGATACACAGGCTTTACCAGTTGCACTAAAAACAGGCAAAAAAGAGGGTAACACTCATTGGATTAAGCTCCCAATATATACAGATATATTTTCTATATTTCCACATATATGCTGAAGTCTTGTCTTTTTTAACTTTAAAGTACTATCTTCTCATTTGCAAACATAATACTATCACAAATATATTGTAAAACTTCTAATACACAACTACTAGTGTTTAGCAACAGATGCAATTAGATACATGGCTATCAGTTATTTGAAGAACTGTTATTTAAAGAAAGATAAGAGAGAAGAAATCTAAACATTACGTACCTCTATCCTAAGTAATTCTATCATAGATTTTTCAGAGAAATGCATGTATAACGATATGGTTAAACTAGATCTAACACTTGTCCAGAAGCCTTATCTTTAACACGCATTTTTCCACTGGTTGTTTAGGAGAGGTCCTCTTGTGGACTAAAGGTTCATTAAAAACATGAAAGCAAAGCACAGAAATTAAGATACAGTTGTTAAATAGAGGAAGGCTACCAGAGGGACTTCCCATACAGCCAAGGTGTTCAAATTATTTTGAGGTGATTCTGAAAACTTTGAGGTGACCAAGTCAATAGAAGACAAAAATTAATCTGGACAAATACTGAAATGCTGATGGGAACAGACAGGAGAATAGTCTTCAGATATGAGTAACCATGTGATAAGATGTCAAACTGAATTCAGTGTCAACAACAGAAAACTAATTCAAAGAAGGGAGAAATTAGAAACATCTCTGCAGTTTTTATCGCTCAAAACAACACTAGCAATCTGAGAAAAGGATATTTTTTAATCTTAGCAGAATGTCTAGCAGCAAAGTATGTTAAGAATTATTAGGAAAGGAATAGATAAGAAAAAGTATAATTAAATTATTATAAAAAACAATGGGCTCATACTTTGAATACTGCATTCACCTATAATCAATCACTCCACGAGATAAAAGACAAATCTAAAAGCCTCATGCCGAAAAGCTAGCACTCAAGCAGGGCTCGTGAAAGGTACAGAACACACGTCCCACACACTAAGTGACCAAAGCTTCTAAGCTTGGAAAACAGAATGAGAGGTGGGGATTTGGCAGCTAAGAACGGGTCTCAGCTAAGAATGGGTTAAGGAAATAAGGAATTATTACCACTGCTTCTAAAAAAAAAAAAAAACACTAAATAAGAAAACCTTTAGGAAGAAAGAATAGCATAAGGATCAAAAGATAATGTAATTTAAAAGTTACAAGTTCCAGGCAATACTCTCTGTTTTTATCCTCCAGTTACGATGGAGTTGAGGAAATCAGATTTTGGCTTAAAAAGCAAGATTGATGTGATATTGTTTAAAAGGAGAAATGCCTTCGGAAAAGCCTAGTGCAATACAGTCTCAGCCTTCTACTGAAAGTATCCAGTTCTCATTTGGTCAAGCGAGGCAAGGGCATCTGGTTCATAACTGACTCACAATCAAACTAGGATTACATCATTTATTGACATCATTTTCCAGAACTTCTTTTCAAATCTTCTTGACAGAACATTGCTTCCTGGATGAGAAATGGCCAGAGCAGTCCGAACATTCATCACTTGTAGATTACTGGAAATTACTTTTCTGATGTTAAATGTGTCCTTTTAATAGATATGTTTGTTGCAGCCTGAACCAGTTTGCGCTTACGTCTCCCCACTAGCTCCCAGTCAACATCCGGTGACAACTCCTGGCTTTGGCCCTAATCTTAAATTAAAATCAACCCGTAAGTAATAAATCACATCACAACAGCACTGAAGAACAAACTGCCATTTATGAAACCCTTAAGAGTGCTACCACTTCAGACAGGATTCTTCAGCTACAGGAAAAAGTACTCTTGGTCAAAAGGATCCCATGATGGAAAGTTTCCACAGACCATGCAAATCCAGAGACTACCTTTCTGACTGCGTCCTGTTTGTGAAAGTCATTTCATCACAAGATACGATCTACAACACTGATTCAAACTAATACATGATCAACAACACTGATTCCATACAAATCCCCGATGCCTAAGGGAAAAGAAGTGAAAACACGACATAGCCCCGTTACAATTCCTAGGCCTAAAGCCAGGGAGGTGCTAACAGCTCCTTTGATTTCAGCAGACATCCACATATGTCAACAGTGTTGTTTGGCAAGAACTCAGACATGACCCTGACGAACAGCATCTGTGTAAAACCTACACTGTCACATAGAAGTGGTACAAAACTAAGGAAACCAGAGCATCCCACGCACTTGAAAATGACATCTTTAAAGTAATTTGAACTGATGTATTAAAACCATCTAATTTTAAAAACTCTCCGTGTACTTCAGGCCAATAATAAACCTTAGAAAAATGTTCTCGCAAAGACTGTTTCCTGAGTAGTCACTACAAAAACATACTCCTCTCTATATTCCTCCAGCCATTCCCTCTTCTTTTAGAATAAAAACCACCTGTCTCTATTAATTCTACTACATTGTAAGATCTTTTTCCCACTTTTGATACCATCTCAGTGTAATTGAAGTCTAGAGATGACAAGTTATGCCTGTTCACCTGATTGCCCTCCAAATAAACACCTTCATTTCTCTTCCAAAAAAGTTTCTAACATCCACAAAAGATCACTAAAACCATGTGCCACCAGCAAGTTGTTCTTTCAATTCTGCTTTTAATATTTTATCTGCTACCACGATTACAAGACTAGAAACAGCCCAGGGAAGTGTGACTAACTCAGGGAGGCACTCCAAGGAGTTCTATCCAAACTCCTATTTTCCCTTACACACTTACAAATTTTTTTTATATTAAACTTGATTGAATCTTTACAACAGATTAAATAAAAATCAATTAACGGACAGAAGTTGGAACAGATGCACAGTGGCTGTTGTCTGTACTGTCTTTGAGTTTCGCTCCATTGCAGGACACCTGTTCTCACGAAATGACTTGGAGCCGCTTGTTCGCATACTTGTACGGAGCCAAACCCCTCCCCGAGCAGCAAGCCACCCGCGTACCACGTCACACCTGGGGTGACCTCCAGCTCACTAGCTATCCCACAGTCTTCGTACCTAATCACAGGTCTCTCCCACACACTGCAAAATACGTTTAACCTTCTATTGCATCCTGGTTCTCAGCATGGGCCTGAACATAGGATTGGCCCTTGGATTTGCGTTGGGCTTGGGAAAGGGCAGCTGTTTAGTTGTTTTTTGTTGGGGTTTTGTTGCTATTGTTGTTTTTGGTTGGTTGGTTGGTTTTTTAAACCATATGAGGAGCACTTCTCAGGGCTGCACCAGAAGCTCTGAGCAGAGGGCAGTACAGTCATGCTCCACTTCTCTCCTCTCCAAAATCCACAATAGAAGACATTGCCAGAAAAGTCTGTCTCCTGGGAGTCTCACACGGCCCTTCTCTGGGCCTCATTTTTCTTAATGCTATACTGCTTTAAATTAAATGTCAAATAATTTGAACAATAAAGTGTTCAGAATCATGCGGGCAGCCATACAAACCACCACATGCAGGCCATTGCAGCATGATGCCCAGCCTCTGTGATGCATGAAGGGCTAGAGGCAGCTTAAACAGTGTTGGAAGACTGGGCTGGAAAAGGAGAAGCTATCTGGTGGTGTCCCATTCCTCTTGCCCTTTGGAGTGGTTTCAGAAGTGTGTAGAACTTTCTCCTAGACTCTGTCTAGGAAAGATATCCAGTCATCCCATTACAGAAGGGATTCCAGGAGCAATCTAGCATCCAGCAAGGACATCAGGAGTAGTTAAACCCTCCAGTGAAACAGGGAGTGATCCAAACCAACACCGAAGACATGCCCAGATACACCAGTTCAAACACATGCATTTGTTTTTTGTGTTTGTTTGTTTGTTTTTTTAAATCAGACAATCACAATAAAATGTGCTGGAAACTAATATATATGATTCTATTTCTCTAGAATAAATTGAAGAATGTCTAATCAAAAAATTTTTAATAAATACCAGCCCAAGACAGGGAATATAGAAAATCTAAAACATAAGAAAACCAAGGAATTACAATGGAAACTAGTAATATTTTGTGTATTTCAATTTCAGTACAAACCTCCTAGTTTGCTCTAAAGACATTTTACATTTATGTTCTGTATATTTTATATTTATATAACGCTAAAGCATTATTATTTAAGTCTCCTATTTATATTGCCTTTTTGTTTGTTTATTTTCGGGGGTTTCTGTTTGTTTTTTAAAGATTTGGTAAAGATTTTCTCTCAAGCCCTAACATGGAACAGTGCTAGAATCAAAAACATACTATCACAGTTAGAAGTAAATTTTTAAGCATAAAACATCTCTATGACATTTTTGCTACAATACCTAAAGAAGTGTCAAACTACTAAACTACTGTAGGTAAATGTGTTACTGTTTTAGATCTCTTGACATGGGTATAAAACTACTTACTCTTCTCGCAAAATAAATTCAATATTTTCTGGAGAAACCTGTCCTGTCACAGGATGTCTAAATGACGTGGTCTGCTGATTATGGCTGAAAGGAAAAAAAAAAGAAAAAAGGAAAAAAGAAATTAACATTGCTAAACTCAGTAAAATATACCTATTATCTCTAAAAGGCAGAACTGTTTATTCTGATGCTTTGCTGCTGCTACTCCAGAAATGAAACATATTTCCTAGGTACTTTTGAAGCCAGAAACGTTTTCAGCTCCTTCCTGCATGCTTGACTTTGCCAATGGCACACTGTACCATTTAATTATTAAACAGGTTTACATTTTAAAAGTAAACTGGTTGCAATCCTTAGTTAGGGAGATGCACTTGAATTTACGATTATTTACACCCGACTGTTACCAGATTATTTAAATGTAACATAAAAATTACACAACATCAATTACTGATTTGTATTTCTGTAAATTTCACAGAACAGAATCAGTAAAATAATTTAAAATGTTGCTGGACAGGATGTTACAGAATTTTTAATATTTAATGAGATCACAGAGAGAGATTTTGTGGAAGCCATTTGTTGCATGTTTTTTTCCCTCTAGTATGATATTTCTTCAACGATTTTTCTTTACACCTGCATGCAGAGGATCATATATAGCCTTAGTTGTTCAGTTGCATGGCCTATATAAAGCAACATAATTTAGTATTTCATCTGAGTTGAATTACAACTGGGATTTTCTATCAACTTTCCCCTCAGAGTACTCTCTAGGTGTTTTGCTACCCTCTGTGAAATATTGCTATCCATTAAAGACAATTATTTTATCTGTGTAACGGTACTCATACAACACAAAAATATGGAGTGAAGAAAGTTTATTTCAAGATAAACTGGTAGTCTTCCTGCCTTCCCAAAGCAGATCATTTGAATTAATTGTATAGAAAACACAAGACAATTTCTAGAAAGTCTCATACCTACTAAGCCCTTTATTCTGCAGCCCTGTTCAAAGCAGCAATCTATGAAAATCACAAGTTCTGAATTTTTATGGGTTTAGTTAACAATATTTAGATAAACAACATCCAAAACTAGAATTCCCATCAAATGCAGCAAAACGTTAACACACTGTGAGAATATTGAGGGGAAAAAAAAATAATAAGGCTGCTAAACGAATTATACATCAAAGAGCCAAAAATGAACACTTCATCCATTTTTTTGTTTTAAAGAACATTTGGGGTTTTTCCTCCTGTAATGCCCAGCAATTTCAGGTCTTACAGATTTGACCCAATTGTCTAGCATGGGAGGATGTCCCCCCAGAAACAGAATAAGGCATAGAGAAATATTTTGGGGTTTCAAAGTAATGAAATTCCAAAGAGGCCTTTCTGTAGCGTACAGGAGAGCTAAAAATCAAACAGCTCATGCACCCATAACATTCAAATGTAAATACCTCAGGACAAGCCTTGATTTAAAAAACAAAACCAAACAAAAATGACCATGAAAAAAAACCAAACGAAAAAATAACCCCAAAAAACCCCAACAACAACAAACCCCCACAACCAAAACCACAAACTGCTCAGGCTAAGTCCCACTTGGATCATGAATGGCAGAGGATGTTTTCTGTGTTATAAACTTTTCACCCCTTTTCCAATATGCCTTGCTACAGAAGTCATACATAAGGGACCGACATAACAAACATTTTCAATGATAAGCTGAAAGCTGTGACAACTTACGTTACACTAAAAGGACTTTTTCCAGCCTCGCCTCTTACAAAAATTCTAGCCCTACAGCCATTAAAAACTGTGAACAACATATGAGGCCATCAACTACCCCACAGCACCAGCGACAGCATTCATTTCCCAGAGCGGTGAGAGCTGACCTCTGCCACAGAGGTGGGTTAGTGAAGTACCTTCGCAGTTTCCAACTCTTCGGTTTTCCCATGAAATCAGAGATCAGGAGACAGTATTTCCAGTAAGCCTGCACTGCTAACTTCTACAAAGCAAACATGATCTTTTTCTCACAAAAAGACTGGGGAATACTGTTTTCTGAAGAAGCAGTTTTCCGTGAGTTTATATTCTAATTTTGAGCATACATCTAAAGAAAGGAATAGGAACTTGCAGATGTCAAAGAAAATAATAAATAAATTATAACAGTAACAATTAAACTCCATTTTTGTCACACAGTTCAACCAGTCTTAAGCTAAAAGTCTTTTCTTCTAAATCAGGACTGAAGGAGTCTGTTTAACCTTTGATACTTAGGCTAGGACTACTAGCAAAAATGCAAACACACAGTTAGCTTTAAAAATGAAAGTACATTGTCTGCTTTATTCTCCAGAGGCAGACAAACTGTCAGCAAGCTCTCATCTGCAGGCTTTTAGTCATTAATAACTCACTCTACAATTAAGACTAAGAAAAAGGAATATATTCCAGAAGTGCTCTCGGGTTATTTAGAAAATGAGGTTACCCATTATACCATACTAGCACTTTTACAAATGTTTTATTATTTCCCATGAAATAAATTCACCAGGCCTTCAGAAGATGAATTAGTCCTCTTGCTGTAATTAAAAAGCAAGTCCATTACTAATAGACTAAATATTACTTGCTAATAATAAAAGTTTCAGCTGGAAAGTAAACACTTCTTAAGTATCTGAGCAATTGCATTTTGGGACAAGTTTTGCCCTGCGAATAGGAAGAGCAGAGAAACAGAAGGATAGTTCCGTTACTACATAAAATGCAGATTCAATCCTTAGGACTTGACTGKGAAAAGAGAAATAAAACCACTGCCACTGACAATTAGTTTTGCAGAACACAGTGGTTTATTTGAATTTGAAAAGTGAGAGTTTAAGTGTTTTGCCTCATAGGACTCATAAAGAATAAGCAATACTATTCAAAACAACCTATACAACAGATGGCTAATGCCTTGCAATAAGGAATTAGATAGCAGGGAGATTTTTGTCCACAATGAGAGCAGTCAAACATTGGAAAGGTTGCCTAGCAAGGCTGTGGAATCTCCATCCTTGGAAAAATCCAAACTGTGGCCGGGTAAGGCCTTTAGCAATCGAATCAAACTTTTTAAGTTGGTTCCAACTTTGAAGCTGGCCTGGCTCTGAACTGGCTCAGAACAGAGGGTCTGGATCTGATGGGGTTCAGAGGTTCCTTCCAACCTAAATTACTCTGTTCTGTCATTCGGGGCCGTTCCTTCCATCTTTCTCTGTAAATATCATTTAATTCTTACAATCCCTTTGAAGCTTTCCCAGTATTTAACCAGATGTATTCCAAGAATATTAGCAGTACCTTGTTTTGATTAGAATGAGAGAAATCGTAACATTAGATTTTCAGATTTAGATCAGAATTTTTTGTTGTTGTTGTCACGTCCTTTAAACATTCGCTTAACAGTAATATGTGTTTACACAACAATGATAACAATAACATCTCCAGTGAGAGCGATCTAGTAAACTTGTTGCAGTGAAAGCTCCCCTTCCTTTCCAAACACTGACTAAGAAAAGACCTGGCACAGTTCTCCAGACACATCAGCCAACCAAGCCTCCAGGTAGTTAATCACCTGTATTTCCTCCAAATAGCAACTGCTGAATGCATTTCTATTGTCCAGAAATCTACCACGGATAACAGGCACAATAAATTAACCTTAATAAAAGGACACGATACGCTGTTCCACTCTTTTATTCTTTTTTCACTACAGAAAGATTCAATACCCCCAACAAAACTGGGAAAGGCTTATGATGCTTCACCACGTGAATTCTGAATGCCATGTAACTTGTATTAGTACAACATCACACATTTGAAACTCCAAGCTAACTTTTCTAGTAACATTACAAATTTTCTGTGTGATAAATTATGGCATTTTTCCTAGCAATCATCTTTTAATTTTAACAATTTTGTATTATTCTGATTTTGTATAATTACTAATCAACAGAACCACCAAACCAAAGCAAGTACGAAAACATGAAAAAATCCACACAAAAATTACATTCATTATCACGTACCACTACCATCATTATTAAATTACAGGACAGACTGCTAAAAGTAATTCTGAATTTCAAAGTCACAGAACACCATTTTCCAAGGCTTGCTGTTGGTTTGTAATAGTTAAAACTTAGACTTTTCATAACAGAATCACAGTTCAAACACCGGTTCTTTGAAATTAGATACCGCAACACAAATTCTACCATTTCACAGCACGCGTACACAACATTCACAAATATAAGAAATGACAGTTACCCACTGTCTTGTGGCCGATGTACTATAGCAGTTTAGAAAGACTCAAGACCTTCAAGATATAAACAATGTTAATACACCAGGCTAGTATTAGCCACATGTGAAAGCACGCTGCTTGAGCACCTAATGTAACTTCTAAGTGGGACCTGGGTTCAGGGGTGGGAGGATGGAACCAGAAAACCTTACAAACTGGATGTTGTTTATGATCCTACTGGGTGGGCAGGAATGCAGACAGACGGACACCTATATCCTTTGATAACGTTGTACTGCTCACCACCACAATGCAGCCTAAACCATTTCTCAGGTATTGATTAAGCAAGTCTGCAAATTTAACGTTGCCTATCACTTGTTTGCACTAATCTAACCTACAGTATGATGAAATCTAACTGATTTAAACACAGGAAAACCACACAATTACAATCCAGTGTCCAATCCTGTAGTATAACTGACACAGGCAGGCACTTTTGCCTGCACGGATCCTTTTGCAGAACTCATAATTAACATGACTTCACCTATTATTATTTTTTTTTTCTTTTCCGTTCATTTTGTATTCGAGTCAAAGCCAAGTTTTAATAGTTAACTTTTGGACGTGACTGATGCTGATGACCTTTCATTTGCAGTCAAGCAAGTTTATAGACTGCCTCTAGAGTAATTGAAATGCCCAGACAGATGAATCTTGAAATGTGTGAATCAACTACTGATTGAGTCTACATCACATTAACAACAAATTTATAAGTTGCAAGAAAAATTAATGTTGTCATTGGACAGACTGTCCTATAAATTATTATGAGCCATTTCTACAGTATTTATTTTCCATGTAGACTGACTCCTTTATGCTTACCTGCAAGATTAGATAAGTATGAACATCTTTATGTTGAACGCCCCAAATGGTGGTGATATTTACGGGAGAGCACCCGCTTCTGCAGCCGACAGAAGAACTCGTGCAGTGAAGAACTGCTGTTCAGCCAGTAAGTTGTCACTCCAAACAGGAGAAAGTGCTTGTATCTAACCAGGCAAACCAAGCATAGTTTGCTTTATTTCATAATGTATTTCTGAAATACATAAATAGCTTCAAAATAGTTTCAGCACTGCCTTCTGAGTATTTCTTAGATATTAGCTTTTAGAATTGGTTGGAAAGAGTATCAATGAATAGTCCAAGAAAATCAGTGCCAACAAAGTTCTGCAAAGAATATTACTGGAAGAAAAATACAGTGTAATACAGACATAATTTGGAATAATTTGGAACAATACCAACTAATTGTATCACACAAGCAATAGCATCCACTACAAGCTGGATGCACATAAAACCCCATCTTTTCAGGATACTGAACATTATCCACAGTTTAAAAAAGTTAGGTGCCTCCTCAGAGTAGTGGTAAAATCCTTGTTCCACTGTAATCAGTGTCTGGGAGACTTTCATAAGGTCAAAATTTCACCCTCTCATACAGTTTAATTAGCATCTTAACCTATGAACCATTACATAAGAATCACAATGTAAAAGTGATTCTCCCAAATCTCATATCCTTCCTAGATTATCAGCCTGAGAATTCACAAGTGTTTAGTTATTTGCTCAGAATACAATTCAGTAGCTCTCCTGAGCAGCTCTGCCTGTGACTACAATCAGTCAACACAAGAGCCTGCTCTTACAGAGACAGCTAAGGGGACAGCTGGCATAACATCAGATTATATCATATTTTCACTTTTCCTTGTAAAAGCTTGCAGATAAGAAAAGTTTGAAACTAACAGCTAAATGTTAGTAAACCAACTAACATTGTTAGCTAAATGGTCAGTAAACCAACAGACGCTCTCACGTAGTGTCCTTCCTCCTACCTAGCTCACTAATGATGAGGTTAAAAGGGAACTGCAAGTTTCATTCGGAACTGAGTCAATACTTTTTTTCTGTCTTAATGAAGTACCAATGATAATTTATACTATCCAACAGCAATACCGGCAGGAAAGATTTTGTTGTTAATGAACATCCTTTTAAAAACAGATCTAATAAATCAATGGTAAGCTAATATGGAAAATGCCACAGAATCACTACACATATTTTCAGTCATTAGAAGAACACATAAAAGGATGAATATACTATCACACCACAGCATCATCACAGATTTTCATCAGTAATACAGGCTAAAGTAATCTGCTGATTCACACATCTTTTTGATGCATATCATGAGACACCATCAGGATTTTATTAACTCACAAAATGCACATTTGAATAACTTGAAATTAAAGAAAAAAAGCACGATGAAGTTTTGAAGACAAGGAAATCCTTAGAAAAGAGGACATTCCTGAAAAGTGAAATCTGATTCTACTTCCTTACTTTTGCAACTTCAGAAAAATCACAGTCCCTGCCTTCAAAATTGAAAATTAAATTAAAAAATTCTCTGATCACAGCAAAATAAAATTAGAACCGTAAAAGATCACAGTATTGTATCACATCGTCTTAATTCAGGCTTGGAACTCACTTAGACTGTTCCTTTCTTTCCCACTAAAGTATTTGAAGATAGATGATTCTCCATAAACCTCCAAAATAAAATATAGTACCTTCAAAACTATCTCTCTAAATTAATTTGGAACTTTGCTACCTAATAAAAATAAGACAGCAGACAGCTGACTCGGTAATTGTACATGACTTATAGATATCATGTGAACTTCTAGGCCAAATCTTGAAAGTCTGAAATGGAAGCAGGAGTAGGTCCAACAGTTAAAAACATGTATTGATGGTACATACATACATATATTTGTATGCATACATATATGTATAACTGGGATATATATACACACACACCCCTCATCTCCAATGCTGGCACAGGTATTTCTGCAATCATGTAAATAACTCTGGCTCCTATAGGATTAAATGGCTAGGACAAATGGTCCTAACGGTCCAATTAGATGCAGAAACTCCAAAGACAGATGCTCACATAGAAAGCAAGTATTTATTTTAATCAAAGATTTTGGGAAGCATGGAGATGTTTGTTTGTTTGTTTGTTTGTTTTTCTACTGGGGGTCATTGGTGTGACAGGAAAGCAGCAACTTAAGTTTTTTCACTACTCAGTTCTGTACTACACATAAAGCAGCATTTGCCGTATAGCCTTTCACACAAAAAAAACCTATGCAGACTAATGTAGCCATATTACAGTAGCAGAGTTGCAGAATAGTTATACATGAAATGCTGCTATAAACCAATCCTGCCACAAGAAAACAACATATAGAGAGTGACATGTCACATTATTTGTTTCTTCAAGATCTGATACACAAACTAAATTAATAAATGCATTCTCTAATAAAAAAGAAAGTGATAATACCACTAAGTAATACAATTAAGACACCCTGGGTAAAAGCAGCATACCCTTAAATTCCAACGTCAACCACAATTTGCAGAGTCTAGTGAGGAAGCAGTCCAACAAGCATGCCATATAAGCACACTATTTTGGACAAAAGCATTTAAGGGAAGCTTTACACAAAAATATTATATATCTCAATTTTTAAGCCATAACAAAACCGGTTAAAATGAAAGAGATGTTCATATGCACAGCATCTAAACTTACCAACGGAGGCTGAAAACCCTCACCAGGCCTATTTGAACATATTTTACTTCAATGCAAAGACTTACACAGTAATAGACACAACAATCCACATTGTTCTAAATATGAAAGCAAATACAAGTTTTCCAGCATCCAGCTTTCATCAAAGTAGCAAGCCATACAGCGTAGAAAGCTGAAGCAACTTGATACAACAGCTACGAAACCTGAGTAAAACAGCTTTCAAAAAGTTTATTCCTCTGCCATGTAAGACATATAACCTCAAAAGATTTTCTCTTCATCAGCTTTTTAATGTTGAAGACAGATTTCGACTTAAGACAAATGCACTTCTGATTTATTATTAATTGAATTTAATGCATAATATGAAAAAGTGATTATCAGAGGACAATAATGCAGACTGAGACCTTGCTGGGCTGCTGTGTGTGCCCTCGGATGGTGTGGAAACACAATGCCCTTTTCCCCTTTCCATAAAAYGGAAATGCTTTATTTACAACTTATACCATAGGAATGAAGTTTTAATCAAATACTGTTTTCTTAGAAAATCACAACTGTCCAGAACAGAATTAAAGAATTATAGCTGGCATCCATCGAGTTCTCTCAGGGCTACAGTCTAGAATACTGCACCCAATTTTGGACCTCCTCATACTGGAAAGGCCTCAGCAAACTGAAGCGAGTTCAGCAGAGGGGCACCAAGATGGTCAGGAGCACCTGCTCTGTGAGGAGAGGCTGGAGGAGCTGGCCTTCTTCAGCCTGGGGAAACGACAGCTTCAGGGTGACCTACCAGCAGCCTCCTGCAAGGAGATAATCAAGAAGGCTCTTCACAGTGGTGCATGACAGCAGGACAAGAGAGCAGGCATAAACTGAAACAGGGGACCTTCAGACTGCATGTAGGAGATGCTTTTTCATCTTGAGGATACAAAGACGTAGCATGAGGATGGTAAAGCACTGGAACAGGCTGCCCAGAGAGGTTATGCGGCCTCCATCCTTGGAGGTTTTCAACACCAGAGTGGAGGAAGACCTGAGCAACGTGGCCTGACCTCACCACTGACCCTGCTTTGAGAAGGAGGTTGCACTAGAGACCTCCCGAGGTCTCACCCAAACCAAACTGTCCTACAATCATAAGGTTGGGTATAGCTCCTATTTCTACCACAAAGCCAAAAACACACAACCAAAACCCAAAACAACCAAAAAGGTTTCACAGAACAGATCTTGCTAACAGAATAATGTAAAAACTCCACATCATTTATGAAGTAAAAACTCAAATTAGTGTTAAAATCTGATTTCTTCCTTCGACCTTTAATAACACCATTCGTTAACTTCTTCACCAAATAATTAAATCCAAAGTTCATTTACATTTTACTAATAATTACTCCATGAAAGAAGAGAATTTACACAGCCTGGGTTCCTGTGGTTATGTGCTTCTTATCTAATAGGACACGTTCCAACCAAAGCTTTCCTGTAGTTAAGGACGTTCAAAACATGCACGGGTCTCTCTCAGTCCCTCTCTAGCCCTACCCGTGTCCTCCACTGCGTCGCAACGCTGTTGAGGTACTGACTGTAATCCTACAAACCTCAACCCCTTCAGACACCAGGCTAAAGAATAAACAAGGATATTAGCATCACATTTGCTGAAGTACCATTTAATATGAAGAAACCACAATTCCCACAGCGTATACCTATTCTTGTGGGTTGGCTGTTCATGTTTACTGGCATATATATTAATAGAAGTTCCTTCATTAGTAACAAACTGTTCCAGCCTATCTTGTGGTTAATTCTGAAACACTTCAAACTCTATTCATGTACAGCTTAAGCCAAAAATAAAAAATTACAGCAACAAAGCTACTTCCTTTGGTTTGTGTGATTCTTGACTGTTTTAAAGGAGTTTCTCCTTCCCCAATCTCATTCAGCTTGCTGTGTTGGATAAAATGTGATGCATCTCCTCCAAATTTAAATGCATTTGTAAAATATTTTTTGCCATTAAGTATAAAGTGGACTACAGTACTCCTGAAAGGCACATAACATCAAGCTTTTGCTTGAGAGAAGACTAGTAACACAAGACCATCTTGCCTAGAGCAACAAGTGTAAATTAACAGTCTATCAGCCCAACTCTTGAGTGCCTTGAGTTACACAGCTACCCGTTACTTTCCTTTCCAAAGAGGCCCAGCACCTACAGCACTGAAATACTGATGCGTACGAAAGCCACGACGTTAGCATCAGTTCATAGAACGCTACTGTAAGTCACACACAAATCCATACAAACCCAGAGCCGAATTTACACTCCACAACTAAAACCAACAGAAGGCCCATTATCCAGGGGCAGCGGGAGCCATTCCCAGCAGAACTTCGCCATCCCCTCTTTCTGAGCCTCCTCCCTCCTGCACGCGGCGCAGACCCCAGACCCGCGGGCGCAAAGCCTGGCCCCGCAGCACGCAGGAAGTGCGCTGTACCCGCACGCACCGCACGTGCGGAGGGCTGACCCCTGCCAGTTAGAGCGAAAAAAACCCCAACACATTATAGCTGCCACTGCCATTAAATAAAACATCAAAGATTACAGAAAGGGGTTATTTGCACTGCCAAAGACTAGTATCTCTTAAGAAAAAAAAAATTAAAAATCACATTAATCAATACGTATTATGAGTTACTGTGTATTAACCATACTCTCTCATACCTCATATAAAATAGTTCTGAGGCCAAAGCTATAAAAAGGATAAAACTTTACTAAAATGTTATTTACCCAAATGTTTCCATCATACAGTTACCCCACTGTGCAGTGAGACACCCACTATGATTTATAGCCTACAACTAATTCCAGATTAATATTTTAGGGATTGGAACTGTAAAACAGACATGGAAGATTCTCTTTTTAGATTATGCACAGAGTTCATAAATTATCCAGAAACGTCTTTTTATTTCAACAAAAAGCTCTTCAGCATGAAAAGAAAAAAGGGGGGATTTATAGCTATATCAGTTGTTGACAACTTCAGTCAAAGTTGCTCAAAGGAATAACCTAGAGCCAACTCGTCCTTACGGAGATGTAGCAATACTCAGTGGCCCCAGGTCAGACAAGCAGAGAAACTCCTATGACATTGCCAACAAATCACAGAAATATTGCTGTAGAATTAATTTTAAGTATTCTCTTTGGCATCTATAGAACGGAAAATATGCTAAAATATACATAACACTACTAGACAAGCTTTATACAACCAAACAAAAAAACCCCACATTAAAATATTAAGAATTCCAACATCGTACTAAACAATTCCAATCACTAAAACTTTTCTGCTTTTAATACTCATTATTTTACTCAATGCAGGAACCCAAACAAACTGTTCTGAAAATGAACTATTTTGGTGTGTGTAATGCCAGAATTTTCTTTGCTAAACATAAACCAATGAACTAATGCTGCAGAAAGACAGCAATTATTTTCAGTCATCCAGTGTCTCCTCCCCAACCCCCAAACCCACTACTATGTAATCAAAGCATGTCAAGTCACAATATAACCTATAGCAATGAGTTAATAACAATTTACATTATTGGCATAAATTACGCTGAGTTTACTGTATTAAATGTCTAAGTATGTGAACCAAACATAAATAAAATTTAATATAACACACATTCTGTGTTTACCTTCTTCAATCAACACATTGTACTATCAGAAGATGAAAATTTGAGAATAAAATATGAAAATAAAATACAATCAGATGCTGCGAGAAGATTGCACCTTCTTAATGTCACTAAGTAGACACATTAACAGTGCCCAAACAGTCAGCTCAGAAAAAGCCCAGAGTAGACACAGGTGATGACAATACGAAGATCTAGTGGCTAAGGAAAATAGCACAAGGAATGTATAAAGAAACACATTTTCACTTTCTGTCTCAAAAATAGCTTTAGCTAGCAACACATTTTTAAAACTACTTTGTTGGATTTCTATGAAGTGGTTCGGACGTTTCATTTGTAACAGCAAACATCAATATGCGTTACTGAGTAGCATTTGGGGACAGCACGCATCTTCAAAATCAGCTCTGAATTAGACTCTGTGTGAAACCACATTATCCCATTGGGAAAGATGAAAACTTCTTCCTTAAGCACATAAAGAGTGCTATTACTTTTCGAAGTCATTGGAAGGATAAAGCAACTACCACCTTTCACAATAGCCTGGAAATCAACAGCCAAATATAACAGCCAAAATATCAACAGCCAAAACAGATGAAAACAGACTCATTAACTTTGGTTCAGGGAGCAAGGCTGCAGCAAAATCCAGCCGAAAGACAGCTCTTAGTACATCACTATATATAGTGGAGCTATCGGCTACATTCCTCCTGCACCACTTGAGCAGCATGTTACGGCCGCTTTGTCTGGTTCTTGTCCTGTTGCTCCCACCAGAGCACTCCATTCTCACCAGTGTGAAGCCGGTGCAGATAACACCTCCAAGAGTACAATGGCACTGCTCTACTGCTGCTTTATCACTAGGGTTCTCACAGCCCATACGGCTCCACAACCGAGCTCACGTAGCTGAATATCAGCRAAATGTGCCCTTCAATAAGACCTCAGCCTACAGAGGATCTACAGTATTACCCACCTCTCACCTTTGTAATGCAAGGACTAGTTCTCTGCCATCTCCCCGAACTGGCCAGCGACCTGGGAGGACAGTCCCGTGCCGGTTCACTTTCTGACCTCAAACCACTGTTTGCTGCCGTCAAATAACACGGCCAGAGCAGAGCGCACGCACCGCTCGGGGAGCGCTCCCGTTCCACGTCTCGCCGCTGGGCTGGCTCTCCTCCGCTCAGCCCAYGCACAGGCCAGGGCAACGCTGAAGCAAGAGAATCTGGCAGCAGGCGAGCTCTCACGTTGCTGGCAAGGCCTGGGATGAGGACGGGGAGCACTGGCAGGATTAGAGATTAAAAGAAATTCCARAAACTTCTTCAGATCCTGCATTAACTCCTTTCAATGCTGAGCAAGTCTCTATCAAGCACGTGACTGAAACTTGGCAGCTATGAAGGTGAAGTAACTTGACATGAAATAATATTTGTTCTTTAGGTAATTATTTAACAATACATACAATGACAGAATGCCTTCAAAAAATGTGCATCTTCCACTTACACAAAACTTTGTAATCTCTTGAAAATATAGGTATTAAACAGTCCTTCACTATTCAGGGAGTTAAAAGTTTTTTTCCCCTTCAGATGCAGCAAGATCAAAAATAAAGTGATCCAAAGCACATGAGTGAGCAGAACCAAACACTCCAGATAAGTTCAGACCAGCACTATAGTAAAAATGGTTTTATTCAATGCTAACTTCCAAAATGCAGGAAACCCCAAGTGCAACATGACAAATATTGTATGCACATACATTTGATCAAGAGGATTACAAGCAGCACAGTACCTTTCACATTTTCAGTGCTTCAGTTGCATTTTCATTTACTAATTATATAAAATGCACAATGTTTTAAAAAATGCTTAGATAAATGTATCATCTAGCAATTTAATTATTTGCAAAAGAAGATTCAGTTGCTATGGGGGGGTTTTTGTGTGTTTGTTTTGGTTTTGTTTTACWTATTGACTATTTTGTACAATTAAAGCATTTTAAGCTTTAATTGTACAAGGATTGTACAATAAAGCAATGATTTTCTCAAGAATTCCCTTTTGCTCCAAAACTACATTTGACATTTCAGCAATCAAAATCAAAGCTATGACTTATTTCTACTTTCTTGGACAGTGTGCCACACTACATTAAAAATTTTTAGCTTTAACGTCATAAAAGATACTTAAGTTTATTTGCTTTTCACTTTGTACAACTGTAAAATACGTTAACTACTCTTTTTCAAACGTCCTATCTACTTTCCTAAGTAGTTACAAAGAGTAGATAATCTGTCTGCACGGCTACTCACTCTGTCTCTCATTCCTCCGCATGAATTCTGCGTGATTGTGAAAAAGCGGCAGCTTATAGCAATAACCTCCACAAAAGGGGAAAAAGCTCCAGACCTGTTGTTTCGAAGCTGCTTAGCTGTGACTGCCACATTCACCTTCTCTGGGACTTTATCTGATTACAGAAAGTCAAAACTTCCCAATAGGAAACAGCTCCTCTTAGAGAACAGTACGTAACTGGACAAATCCTGTATTATTTCCTCCTGAGGACCTAATTTCAGATTAACTTCTATTTTAATTTCTCACAATCAGCTATTGGAACTAAYCAAGGCCACGAATCATTACTCTGAACATTTGCTGCCCATACTTAATTCTAATGAAGCGACCAACAAATGATGCTTATTCCTAAAACGTAACTTAATAGACACTGAAATTACATTATTTTAAAAAAATAATAAATCTGTAAGTAGCACAGAAAAGAGTAAGACTTCAGGGTGACTGATTTTTGCTGAATAAGTTATCACTGACTCACAGAGTGATTCTGCTTCAAGGTTAAATTCATCAGTTTTGCAATATAGAGTTGAAACAATYTGAATTCATTGAGTGATGACATTTCAGTTATTTCAGATACTGGATCAGGACTCGAATGTGTCTTTACAGAGAAATGGGGTTCTCCCACAAGAAAAGAGAAAGAAGTGGCTAAATTTGTAAAACTTGAAGTGCTGTTAAGTTTTTCTGCATCATTAACAGATAAAAGAAGTTAATAGTTTTGGCACTACTACATTGGGATTTGGGAGATCACGATTCAGATCATAGYTCTGAAGCAGATTTCTGGTATGACCTTGCTTAGTAATCTTATTTTTGTAAGATTGCCATTTTATTAACATTTAAGACTTTCAAAAGACAGAAAAGGTGCCCACTAATTTAGAGTCTTCACCTCATTTGCAGCTGTCAGGGTGCTAATGCAGTAGATACAAGCAAAAACATTCGTTGTTTTTCAATAATAGAAAGGACTAACTCGACCTTCCCAAAGAATTCCAGCAAACCTGGGAGGCAAGAACAGGCTGGAATTTCTGAGTCTAGCAAAACAAGACACGTTGCTGCCTTCCAAGTTTAATTGTTTACAGATTTACAGAAAATCTCTTCCAATGCRTGGAAGTTTATTCTTTATAATATTTATATCCAACAGAAAATCTCTTTTATTCTGAAGACAACATTTTGGCTACATCAATTTTTCAAGTACTAAGTGTATGGATGTGGGAAGAAGGTGGTTGCCTTTTTTACTAGTGTACTTTTTCAYAGCTGTGAGGTAACACACTGTCAAACAGGATACAATTCTGTACAATCATAATAAGGCCTAAAGCATTACGATAACCAGAAAGCAAGTTTAGCAAAATTATTTGGCAAGATTAAATTGCCAGTGCAGTTCTTCAAAACTGAACCAATCAATACCATCTGAAAACTTGCATATCCAAATGTAAGTCTCTAAAACTAAATTCACTCTGAGATTAACTTTCCTATACTGCTTGATTAAAATCTTTCTGCTCAATTGCTTATTTCCTAGTTGCCATCAACTTAATTCACTCAGGTACGACTTTAAATAACTGCGCTGAACCATCAAGTTCAGCCTAACATGCCCTCGAATATGTTTGCTTTTGTGGTATCACATACTGTCATCTTATTACTGTTCTTTGAAAACAAYCTAAGACTCTAAATCTAAATTAGTGATGCTAATACAATAGATGAAATTCCAGAAGTGATGAGTGGCAATATTCACTCATCTCAAAGTACCACACTAGAAASACATAACTACATTGTAACGGAAATTACTGCCAAATCAGAATAAAAAGAGGGAAAATGCCCTGCTTCTGAAGAAGATTATGCTCTCTAGGAAAAATAAAATAAATTAATTATTCTTATCTTGTATGACGCAGACTTTGTTTTATATCCAGCATTCTGGGACTTGCATGTTATATGCCATGACCTTAAGTTYTAATACCTCTGAATTTAACTGTTCTCAGACAGCTCACAAATTCTGCAAATACCGTGTGCATATTTTACATTCTTCCGACATGAGCAGGTTGCAGAGTAAGACACCGTATTCTTAAGACATGAAGAAAAAGCAGCTCAAACTTTTTGGCACCTTGAAATGTCTGGTCCTACATATCTTACATACCTACATACCTGTTTTCACTCTCAAATATTTCTATTGACATGAATGCAAATTTTATCTGCATGAGAACTAGGAAAATGGACACAAAAACTATTTTGTTGATACATCAGAAAATKACAATTGAGAGTTACTGTGGGAAAGAAAAAACCCACTAGAGTTCTACTTGGAAATAGTCAGTTATATTTTAGGGACAGAAACCAGAAGGTYTAAATATTTTTGTTTTAAATAATGTGATCCAAAGAAAATAAACTAGCGTTTCTCATTAGTCAGCATGYCCTACAGGGAAGGACAACAAAAATAAGGAAACAAAAAAAACTCCACCACACATTCCTATGTCCATAAAGAAACTGAACAAAACTTAGTCTTTAATAGATATTTTACTGAAACTGGATTTCCRTGACTTAAATATAAATATTTCACGACTAGTTGTTATCAGTAATAGTGATAACTATTTCACTAATTAGTTGTTATCAGAATAGTACGTCCCTTCAACAGAGGGAACCCAAAATCCGCATCGGCAGAACACACCCTAACTATCCAGCTGCAACAGCAGAGCCACTATACAGCAGAGATCAGTCAAGTACTTTGCTGTGAATTGTGAGACCACCTCCCTGCATTTCATATTGAAGTCGTTGGAATAAACAAACAAACAAACAAACAAACAAAAAAACAATGACAAAAACTTGACAGCAGGACCAAGAATCATGTTATGTTGCTTAACAGTCTTCCCTGGAAGTTTATCTGAAGGAAGAAAAAAGACAGATGTACCATTTTTATTAAGTGGTCTTACCCTACCCACAAAATCACAAATGTGGTCCCATTTTAAAGATACTTCCTGCTACAGTTAAGAACAGATTCTTAAGAAGAGGAAGAAAAATGCCATGTACATGACATGTAACACCAACTATTTTTGGAAGCAAGGAACCTTCACTAATGCCAAATGGCATGTATCAAAGACACATGCAAGATGCCAGTTTTCTAACTGCTTACCAACAGAAGAGAAAAAAAAACTTAAAGATTTCTTTCATGAAATCATTAATAAGCCAATCAACAAATAAATACAAGGGAATAACAGAACTTTTTCAAGGGCTGACTTTTAAGTTGCATTAATAGTTTACACAACCTGACCTCATTACGTGCCTGTCAAATTGATATGTATATATTATCTCTATTGTCATCTTACGTAATTATTAAAAAGTTCTTGTAGACCACAAACTACCTCAATCCATAAGATAATTACAGCATTACATCATTCCAGCACCAGTGCAGCTCCACAATCAGTGTATCGATAAGGCAGAGGCCACGCATTTCACCTCTTTTCATCTGGATTCTATTAAAATTGCATTCAGTCAAAATAATGGGATGCATATATAGGAAGTAATGTCACTCCARTGTAATTATCACAGAATCATAGAATGGTTTGGGTTGGAAGGGACCTTAAAGATCATCTAGTCCAACCMCCCTGCCATGGTCAGGGACACCTTCCACTAGATCAGGTTGCTCAAAGCCCCGTCCAACCTGGCCTTGAACACTTCCAGGGAGGGGGCATCCACAGCTCCTCTGGAAAACCTGTCCCAGTGCCTCACCACCCTCACAGTAAATAATTTCTTCCTTATATCTAGTTTGAATCTACYCTCTTTCAGTTTAAAACCGTTACCCCTCGTCCTATCACTGCACTCCCTGATAAAGAGTCCCTCCCCATCTCTCATCTAGGCCCCCTTTAAGTACTGGAAGGCCACTATAAGGTCCCCAGAGCCTTCCCTTCTCCAGCTTAAACAACCCCAGCTCTCTCAGCCTGTSCTCACAGGGGAGGTGTTCCCTGCCCCTGATCATTTTTGTGGCCCTCCTCCGGACCCGCTCCAACAGGTCCATGTCTTTCTTGTGCTGGGGGCCCCAAAGCTGAACACAGTACTCCAGGTGGGGTCTCACCAGAGCGGAGTAGACAAGGGAGAATCACCTCCCTCGACCTGCTGGCCACAATTTGCCCACTGAAATTTCACAAAGTTCATTCAAAATGTTTTTTGACCAGTGTTCACTTAACATAGATTGTTTGCACATATTCTTATCAGTGACAACTGTATTCTAGATTGCTCAAGATTTCCTATACTTCATAAAAGTATCCAAGCATTATGTACAGTTCATAAACCASGTGTTCCACAAATTCTTCTCACAACATTCTCAAGGCAGCTAGAGATTTTAAATTGTAGCTGCTCTTTATGTTACACTATCTTGCAGTGGGAACAGTTGAGTTAAGCTAGAGTGAGGATGCAGGAGCAATAATGCACAGTACATGCAAGGAGACAGGGGAAGGATGTGTGCAAAATGCCAAATGCCGACAACAAAATGAATTCTATGCAGTTGCCATTGAGGAAGAGAAAAAAAAAAAAAAAGGTTCACAAGAGTTCTGGTTCTATTACAGGAAAATTATCATTATAGCTCGGAAACCAACTACTACCTAAAACCACCATCTGAGGGACTGGACTAGCAAGAAATTGTATGTCCTTCAATAGGCAAGCGGCATTGCAATACACACAGCCCAGGTCACCAGCTTTTCACAGGACTTTCCCTTAGGCAAACCAAATTCCAGCAACTAAAGAAAGTCATATAAGCACTACAGGGATTTTCCTTRCTTCCTAATCCTCCACAACTGAGATGTTCTTTTCTGTTCCTTGAGCTCCCAACTGTTCCCTGGGGCTGGAAGTACAGGTAATTCCAGTCTCTGAAGAAATATCCTGTCCTCTTCTTCACACAGTAACTAATATATAACCACATTATAATCATATTATAACCATATATGTTATATTCATATATAATTATACAACTTTTACAATCAAGATCACTATATATTCATAAATTCAAGAATCAAAATCAAAGTATTAACTGACCTATGAGATTTCAGATGGAGCAGACTTYTTAAAATGCAGATATTGAGAATGCTGAATGTGGGGCATTAGCAGCCAAAGGAGTTTCTATAAATTAAATCTCAATGGTATCAATTAGCAGATTTCTCAGGAAATAATTAAAATGGGATTCTCAATTCAGTCTTCACAACACCACTTCTACTGCAACCTCTGTAATACAATACTCTTAGAAAACTCTTCATCTTAAATTTTCTCAGAGCCTGTATGTACAGCATTAYTTTGTAAATGAGAAGTTTCAGACACTC
Source organism: Oceanodroma leucorhoa (assembly GCA_030449065.1). Taxonomy (NCBI): domain Eukaryota; kingdom Metazoa; phylum Chordata; class Aves; order Procellariiformes; genus Oceanodroma; species Oceanodroma leucorhoa. The sequence continues at coordinate 3,683,224 of JASVER010000044.1, read as the reverse complement.
CTATCTCCAAATATTGTAACAATGCTGCGCACATATTGCTCCAAGCACTCCCACCCCAATCTCTCTAAACTATTCACCTCCAAGCAAGATTTTCACTTTGCACTACTTTTAGTCCAACCAGCCTGTCATACCACTGTGGTCACTATACAAATCTTGAATGAGAAGCAGACAGGCAAACTGCAGAGACATATTTTACCTTCCAAAAACCAGCTGAAGTTCAAGATGCATCCATCTCGRCCTTTCTTAAAATATTCTCCACTAACTTTCCACACTCTTCATTCATGGAAAACTATCAGCCACCTGCAACAAGCTGGCACCAAAATGTACAGAGAGAAACAGAATGTAAGCCTTTGAGTTAGAGAATAACATTGCTCTGGCACACTTTCTCCTCCTTATTCTGTTTTCTTCATCTCTKTCAGGAATACCATTTTAGATATTGAGCTGGTTTTGCTCACAAACATTTTCTTGTTACTGAAAGATCAGAATGACCAAAGGGAGAAAACTGCACTACAGCATCCCAGTATTTCCATTGTGGAGTTTCCAAGAACAAATTTTAACATCTAATACTTCTAAAAAGCATGAATAAAATTTATTACAACTAAACCCATATAATTTACATAAACATCCTCAAAAACCTGAATTAAAGTAGGTAACACTTCCTGATCATAAATTAAGAATTACTACAATGCAGGCAGCAAAGTAYACATTAAAGTAGAACTTGTAAGATGCCAATTTTTCTTGGCTTGTGTATGCTTTTGTCCATCTAATATTTTGTAGTTAAATGTCTAATCATATTACTTTAACTGGCAAGAAGCAGATTTCCTGCAGAGGACTAAGAAAGGAAGTAGGGTTATAAGCCCTTATTTGCATTATCCAATGTGAAATACGGTTATTTTACACAAAAGGCAAAGATCATATCATTTACCGCCTGGATCACAAAACAGTTCTGCTTCATATTGCATATATTCACCATATTAAAAGAAACTTTGTTTTGAAATACTTMCGTTTATTTTTCTTTAAATGACAAACTTCTATGCGCATTCTCTTCTTCTCTGTATCCAAGACAAGACTAGAATCACCCATTGTATTTTCTGAACCAGTACTCTGTACATTATTGGAATTAAAATGCCTAGAAATGACTCATCACACTGAAAACTCTCTTAATGTAAACTAATGGGCACAATGACTATAGTACCAGAAGCAATTTTGCTAATAAGAAAACAAACATAGTTTAAAAAACACAGAGAAAACAATGTTTAAATGATTAACCAGAAAGTATATTACCTTCATGAGGAAGACAAAAATTCTGCAATGACAGAAGCTGCGAGTTCCAAGGAACAGCAGGACTTTCACAACACAGTGCAGYAACACCCTTTGCTGAGGCCTATCAATGGTATCACCTGAAAGCCTAAATTACAGCACTGATACTATTTAAATTATTTACTAGACAAACAGATCAGTAAAAATGAAACCTGAAAAAACTGATATGTCATCTATCTACTACAGTATAAAAACTGATTAAAGACATGTTTAATATACAAACACTTCCAACAGGACAACTCACATTTGTCAGTGTTTGCAGAATTAAGATCAATGGACACTGAGCAGTATGTCTCCTTTTGTCCGCCTGTAAAGGATTCTTAGGAACCTTTTTGTAAAAAGACATCTTAAGAATCAATACATGCAGGATGAGTTAAAACACAGAGAGATAATCTTAGAAAGTGTAAGTCGACTTATAACACATATAGAAAAYAATGATATTTAACACTTACAATGCAGTGAAAAAAACACGTCAGTGCTCGTAATGTATTCAACCTCATTTTTAAACAGTGCTTTTCATGTAAGAATATGTTCTAAACTACTGAGCTTATAAAGTACATGAACCAGAAGCAAACAGAAATATACTTTGAATGTCCTTAGTTCACTTATTCCTTGGCAAATGAAACCGAAACCTGTCAGGGTTTACCAAGCATAGAATGACAGTTCAGATCTAAGGTACTTCCATCACCACTGAGACAAATCTCACCAAATTTGGTCATTCACAGTTAYGAGAAAATCTCATTGCATAGTCTCAACAGAGTTTTCCTCCACAAACACWGTAGTCCTTCAGCTCTCCAACTGTTCCAGTCACAGTCTGCAGAAAGTAAGGCTAACGAGGTTTCCTGAACTACTATGTGGCCAAAAARCAATAATTAAAATTACTCCCTTTTGCTGTTGTTTTTTGCTAAGAACAAAAATAAAACAAATAAACAAATATATGTTTACTGATACATTTACTTGTACTTTTTTAAAATATATAAAATGTGTGCATGTGTGYGCACATGTGCATACTTGAGGTTTTCATTTTGAGGCTCTAGACACATCACAAGTTAGGCAGACATCCCAAAGATTAAAATTCTTAGAATTCACAAAGTTGATCTTTCACATATTTAGGAACAGCATGTAGGTTTTGATTATAATGTGTTCATGTAATTAATTACGCCTTTTAGAATAAAGTTATCAAAGTACACAAATCTAAGAAGCACTATAAAAGATGGAATGAAGCCATTAAAATCCAAGAGAAACCTTCAATTCAGCTCATTATCAGAAAGCGGATATATCAGTAAGCTACTATAAATTAATTMGTGTTTACCAGTGGTAAGAAGAACATGAACTCAGGCAGCCAGGTTAACACACCGTAATGATCTTAATGAATTCTTATTCSATGAGCATTTCAAGGGATCTTGAACTAAACTGATGTTAATATATTATATACATTTAAAGCAAAAGCTAAATTTAAAATATTTTTCGTAAACAACTCTCAGAACTTAAGGAAGTATCTTAGATTTGAAGAAAAACAGGTATGTGGTAACAAGGACGCATATAACTGGATTACTGTTGCATACAGTGTTTTGAGACAAACACACACTTTAGTGCAGTAYTATCTAATGCAAATCACAATTTACAAACACCCTTATACCTTGTAAATCTCACTTCCCTTGTCATTCTTAAAATCATGAAATTGATAGGGGTAAAAGCACTGTGGAGACTGTAAAATCAAAAATACAGGACTTGCCTGCTAAGTGTATAACCTCCACTATTCAGAAACGGGATTCACAGCAACTTTTTAGGCTCTGAAAACCAAGTATAACTCTAAAGTGACTTTTCCAATACAGTCTTCAGAAAATGAACTTATAAAACTTTTGTACACGTAAGAAAATCTTTATAATTCAACGCTTTTTTCCCCACAAACGATCCATTAAAACTGATCGCCTGAAACACGTTACACATCATCAAAAGGCAGTAAATACAACATTATATACACAGACTGTACATGCATGCACACAATATGCACCTTCTAGGATGAAAGGCATACACACTCCTGCAGTAAGAGGAGAGAGTGTTAGAGAACAATTCAGTACACAGGACCTGCAGGGTACTGAGAATTCTAACCACCTGCATCAGCTAATAGTTCTGTGAATTTGGCCCTTCTCGTCRGAGCAGGGCAAGAAAAAGCAATTAGCGGCGATATTTCACATGGCTCTTAAAAAGAGCCTCTAGAAACAAAGTCACCTAGACACYATTTCTTTATACAAAAACATCAGGTTAAAAAAAAGATGTTTTGAAAGCCCAGTAAAGAAATCCTATTTCGTCCTGAAATCCTTTCTGAAACATTGTAAATGTTCATAATGGAGCTCTCAGTAGCAATTACTCACTTTGAAGCTGTCACTCAACTGTCACCATGACAACAAAAACCTTTTCATGCCTAGAGAAGACAATGGGAATTTTTAATTACTGCCATTCATTCTGCTGACAGTTTGAGCGAAACAAAATTTTACTCTCTAAAAAAATACAAATACCAATTTAAGATTTCAAGAATAACATGATTTTTTCCTCTCGAACACCCCGCTCTTTATAATTTTTTTCCCCACGTTTAGATTTCACATTTGCTATTTACCAAATACTTCAGTGAATATGAATTTTAGGATGGCTGGCAGAATTCTTTTCATGTCAATGCAGATTAAGTTTTGTAAGTCACCTCAGTAGGAAATCTCAAATGTTTATCAGAGACTGACTTGTCTAAGTCACTATCATTGCAGACTGGTTAACTGCAGAAGACTGGAGGCAAAGCTGCAGGCAAAGCATCTCATCTTTTTTCCAACTGTTCCCAACAGCGTGCAAGATTTTAGTCTTGGGGAAAAATAAAGACAATTTTCTAAATGTTGTTGTGGTTTTTTGAAAAAGAATATTCTAGATACTTTTTTGGAAAAAAAAAAAATTAAAACCATCATGTTTTGGATCCTGCATGTTCTTAAACATAAAACTCTGACTTGATAGGGCTATTCATTAGGTCACAGTGTGCGTAAGCAATCCTGGAGATTAGAAAATATTTTCAGTTCCCTGATAAAAATACGCAAGGGGATAAAAAGAGGAACACTTGGTGGTAATTYTTCTCCATGCTACCACAAAACACAAACTACAGGAGTTATTTTATATAACCGCATAGCAATGTTTTCTCTAACAAGCCTGATAATCTCATAATCTGCCACTATTTGTASCTGTTCATATAGCATAGCCTATCATCACACAATAATATTCAAAGTACATTTGGAACATCAGGTTAGATCACGGAACAAAGGAAAAAAAATTACTCCTTGGCCTAAATCCACCATGACATGTCCTATCAGGAAATCTAAGAAAAAAAAAAAAAAAGGGAAATTCATATGATGCAAGAATATACAACTGAAGATAAAAATGCAAAATGGCAGGAAAACTAGTATTTATACAGGTTTCAGAGTAATCACTTTGCTTAGCAATTTTATAATAAGGGTTATGAATCCATTC
>JASVER010000044.1:3578592-3678388 GCA_030449065.1 Oceanodroma leucorhoa | reverse complement strand
AAAGAAAGAAAGAAGCGGACCACTAGGCATGCAAGTTTAGATAATGCAAATAAATTCATACAGAATATATGCTATCCTAATCAGCAAAGCTTTAGTATTCTTCCTCCCGTGTTTTTGGAATCGCACATACCTATTTGAAGTAACAATTGCGTTCATACAGATTCTTAAGTATTCACAGATGCCAAACAGCCATCCTATTATACGCTGACATGTACATTTACAGAGATAGAAATGTGTGTAATCTTCACAGAATATGGGAATAGATAACATTTTCAGTCCCTTGCTTGAACAAACGAAACAAGTAAACAACAACAATTGTTTACAAAAAAAAAAAACACAAAAAAGATGAAGAGTAAGGCACAATGAATGAGAATTAATTCAGATTCTCCAGGACACGAAGTCTAGGTGAACATTTTAAGCACAGGCTCCAGCCACCGTGATGAACTGCAGTAAGACGACTAAAACAAAGCAACAGAAGAAAAGCACAAAGGAACAAAGAAAAGTTACTTATTCTGGTATTACAGGATGTCCTGAATAGGAAATATGGATTCAATCTAGAAAAGCACTTCTGGTGAAAGACTTCTAAAACAAATATTCAAGAAGGACACTTGGAAAGTATCAACACTGAGAAGTTTCAAGTTCAATGGGGAGAACAAAAACACGTGTTCAATACAGTGAGAAAGAGTAAGTTTTTATTGATCAGTAAGATCTTCACACCAATGAGAAGACAGTATTACATGGAGAATCGTGAATTAATTACTGATCTCTTGAAAGCAAAAGAGATGACAGGAAACTCAAAATTTTGGRAGGAAGCATGAAATTGAGCATTTGAGGAATTAATGTCTGAACCAAACATACAGTTTCACTAATACCACAAATACTTAGCGAGCCTGATCAAAAGTACCGAAAGCATACCACTGAAGCAAAGTACTTCACCAGCATTGCAGAAGCCTCAAATCTGTCTAGAGATAACATCCCAAGAACTTTTTCGCAGGAAGTGATCTAAACCACTRCTAAGTCATTAAAAGAACACAGATGGAAAAAAAGAACAGTACACGTCCACTGCTGTTAGATATAGTAGGTAAAAAATTTTCTCGTCTCAGTATTTAATTTTCTACACAGCTGAATGGTTTGGTTTGTTATTTTTTCTAAATCAAGGGCATCATTTCTATTGTCATCCAGAATTCATTAAGGCACTCAACCAAGTGGCAAAGGACAAAAAGTAGAGTTGACTATTCCCAGAAAATACGTACATATTTTTCTACCAAAAAAAGTGTCCTTCTATGAAGAGTTAGTGTTGAATTACTTATTACTGCAAGGGCAAGAGTGGTAGGGAGTCAAAGCCCTTYATTTCTGAATATTGTTCCAAATCATGACCAAGCAACGCTGAGTGCCGATTGCCTTTCTAAAATGCCCTATTTAACAACAGCAGGCTTATTCACACAACTCTGCAAGTTCTACAGGCAGAATGTTCTAAATAAGCAAAAAAAAAAAATTCTGGCATGTATATTGATTAAAAATTAACCAAATAAAAATCTATAGCATTAATAACCTGCATTTACTTTGTTTAAACCATCACACTATAGAAGTTAATGATCAAAACCTGCAGAGGCTTTATCACCAACACTGATTTAAATCAAATTTCCTACAGGGACCAAATGACTCAAGGGGACTAATGGGATTATTTACATCAATACCTTGAATCCAGACTGGGTTGGTAAAGACAGTAAATCACAATGATATAGTGCCTGAATAGAGGTTTTTATGAAATATTAATGTCATCAATCTTTATCACAAAAGCCTCAAGTGATATCAATTGCCAGTATCACTTGAGAAATCCAAGCCTTTTTAAGAAGTGTCAGAACTAGCTATTTGTCTTACAGTTGATTACTCATAGCTGTGCTTGTTAGGAAGAAATGCAGATATGTGCAAGTTACTCATGTTATGGTATACCTAATCTGCTAAGACGCAGCAAATTTCACTTCAACAATGGATAAGATTTTCTAGTGCAGCAAAATAAAATAAAAAAGATCAGAATTCAAGATGAACAATCCACATTGTGATACTCGTTTTAGAGTTCTATCTTTAGATATAACCATTAAAATGGTAATAAAAATAATAAGATTTATACACACACACGCACACATATCTCATAGCTGTATTTTCCTTTTGGTACTAAAATTTATTCCTACATTATTTAAAGCTTAACCAGTATTACAAGTCAGGTGAGAAAGAAGTGATCTTAGCTCCATGGAGATTTACTATATCTTTAATTAACTGAAAATGAAGCATTCCTGAAAGTCACATCTAAAATAAAGAAATAAACTTTCATCCTGCCAACTATTTAATTATTAGCTTAAATCATTCTAAACATTTTGCTGGCTATCTTTAGCACTTTGACTTGCACCTTAATCATATACTGTCTACATAAAAGGGATAAGAAGAATGATTCCGTTACTGCAGTCTTTGGCTTTCCTCTGTTCTCTCATCTACTAGCAATATCCAATTACATTTGTGCTCTACAACACCTTCATGTTYGATTCTTTATATTTTAAGGTTTATTGATAAAATGATAAAGTGATGGAAGCCAGTATCAATTATCAACATGCACTCATGATATTAAACTAAAAAAAAAAAAAATAAAAGAGGTAATAAGTAATTCCAATTTTATTTGTTGAATTATAAAGCCCTCATATTTGGCAATTCATCAAATCCTGTAAATGCTGCAATTTGTACTATGCACAGAAACATTTAACTTCTGTTGTATCAGAACACTAGTTTTACTAACAGAAAGGAGCAGTGACTCAGAAACAATAGCTTCCAGATCCCAGTAATACTAGTCATATTAATCAGACTATCTACTTCTAGCCCAAGGGCTCCTGAAATTATTTCAACCATTATCTTGTTTTCCTGAAAGGTCTTAAACGGAAAGAACTTCCAAATTCACAAACATCAAGATACATATTATACAAGGCAAGAAGCATATTAGGAGCATAATATAAATATTAGATTTTAAAGGGTGCAAAATTTCAGCATGTGTTATAATTTTAGGGAAAGCAGGCTCCAAGTTAAAATTATAACCACCTCTTTCAAAGAAGCAAATAGAAAAATAGTACATTTTAAGTTGTGTATACTTAGTACTTCTAATATGTAGAGAAAAAGTTCTTCACTGGATTACACCACAAAATTATTTGCCTCAAAAGCGTATTCAAGCATACTATCTGCTGCTTCTCATGTAAAAGTCCTTTTGGCTCTACATTCACAATAAACTACAGTTAAAAAAKCTTTTGCTCTTCACTAATCAAACAACAAAAGAAATCCTCAAGGAATTAATCTAAAGATACTCTCAGTAAGAGTTCCTAGGGATTACTCAGTGACCGTGCATACATTTAYTGTCAGATTAGATTCCCATATAATTTCATGTACTAGCACCAAAACTCAGTGATCCAAATAGGCAGTAACCAGACTACACATTCTTTGAAACATACTTGCAGGGCATTGGTACTTTGCAAAATAAAAGTGTGTTACATGTAACAGAAATAAGACTAAATTATTACCATTTTCATAAAAAAAAAATAAAACCCCAGATTAAATCCTAAAAAGAGRAACAGAAGAGCAAGTTGGATGGGAAGCATGACAGTACAGAGATTCAGGACGCAGGCAAACAACCTTCATTTCTTCTTCAAACACCATTTGTGTTACTGCTTCTGCTCTCACTACTTCGGCAGCATTTTTCCAGAAGAGTGCAAGAGGATGCCTGCTTAGGCAAAGACCAAATTACCAATCACATCTGACCAAGGTAATAGAATTATGGGKTTTTTTGTGAAAATATTAATTCAAGTCCATGCAGCAGCTTTACAGTTGTCTGATAAGAAGACTGCAAAGTCAATTCTGTCCTAGAAGCACCTCCTACGTCCGCTTTCTGCCCTTTCTTTATCACCAAAGAAAACTTCCTCAGCTTCTGTGTATGTSAGAATTCTCCATACAAGAACACAGCAATATGTGCAAATTAGTGCATCATGACCTGAGCCCTATCATAACTTTGAATCCAGAMTAAACCAACACCTGAAAGGAAGCAGTAGATGCCAGCTGGAAACAAATGATGACGTTTTAAGCTCAAAATGATGGCCTTAGTATTGGTTGTGTGCATAGCTCTGACTCCCAAGTTTTAAAGATACATATTGTCATGTATCAGAAGGCTGACAGTAGTATAATGGCCCAGTAAAAGCAAGCCTTACATTCAAACTAGTTTCTGCAGATTCATRTGGGACAATTCATGCCATACGAGTTTATGAATTTGCTCTAAAGCAGTTTTTCTTTYCACTGCCCAGAAAGGGAATCTTTCTTTGAAAAAACTAATTCAACCATCTGAGTTACATTTCTAAACTTGAACCACAAAAGCTTGCACAATACATGGTGCCTCCAGCTGGGCTCCAGTGAAGGTTGCCAGTATTTCATCAGATGTCTATGAAGTATATAAACATTTACAGCTTGGATCCGAGACGCATGTCCTAACACAGATCTCCACTTCCAAATCAGTGTACTTAACAATGATCAGCAGATTAACAATGATCACTCCACCAAAAAAGTTCTGGCTGGTATTCAAGCTCAGCTTAATATGCTATACATGATGCAATGAGAAGCTGAATAAACTATCAAGAAAAACTAACAGCACGAGGATATTCACAACTGGAAAAACAACCAATGAAGAGGCAATAGTTTAAAAATAACAGAGCAGAGAATGGATGCATGTATTGGGACACAACTGCTTAACAGAACTAACCAGGCAACAGCATTGCTTCAAAGAACCTAAGCCCAAACATTTATTGCAGATCCTGACCCGTTCAGTACTGAAGTAGAAAAGAATAAATGTTGCAGCTTACTACATATCTGTAATGCTTCCAACTTCTAAAAATTCACAGTCATAATAAAAAAAMCCAGAGATTATGGGACTATGCTTGTGAACTTTGATAAACCATACTCTACCCAAGTCTAAGCTGCATCTAGAAAGAGTAAAGAATATTTTAGARGAATATTTTAATATACGTTAATATTAGTAAACTACACAGGAAGTTTCTTTCAAATCACTGCAGTAAGTAGACTATGCAAACTTACTAAGTACAAACATTCAATAGCTTAGTTGTTAGGAAAATTTAGGTTTTAAAACATATAAAATTATGACAATTAAGCAACTGAGGTTTTCAGAACAGCTTGTGCTTAAAAATAAGAGGCTTATCTTTAGGAGATTTTAGCATCTGAAATACAGCAAATCATGACCCAGCAGGGTGAGAGTGGGCCGAAAAGAATAGAGGGAGAAAGCACAATGGAGTGAAATCAAGGCCCATGGTGCATAGCAATAGAAAAGTTTACATTAGCAAATCCACTGCAGATTTGCCTAATGTTTTCAGCACACGGAAATAAGGCAGGCCCGGCAGACAGCAACAATAAATCCATAAATGAAAAACATTCTGCCAGTGAAGGAACATAAAAGACTCTTAGTAGGCATTAATAGATCGGTGCTGCTTTTCCTCAATTGGAACAATTCTGAATTGTGAACTGAGATTTTAGTATTACAAGTTGACACAGGCCACGTACTAAAAATTCTGCATTTTATCCATCTACGGTAACACCGTGCAGGGAGAAAATAAAATTGCCTGTAAGGTTTCCACATGAATAGCCAGAATTGGAACAAAAACTTGACTGCATCTTTCCCCATCCAAAAGCTGTATCAACATTTGCTACTGTTCTTCAGGCATCACAGAACAGTTCACAAAAGCTRGAGTTAAAACAACAGAAGTATCTTGAGGACACACCTGAGAATTATTCTAATTAAAATCCAGTTGACCTGCAAGACAATATACATACATTTCTCTAATCAATACACAAATGCTGACTTTTCATTAGTGTGAACAATTTACAGGAGAGAAACTCTTGTGAACAATGTTTCTGGATCTCTGACATCACCTGCAACCCACCTTCCCTCACATCAYGCCAACAGAAGACAAAGGCACAATTAGAAGACTCCACAATTATGGGTAATGTTCCAAGTTTGYCTTTTACTTCCCTTCAGGCAACTTTTAGAGCAATGGAAAGGACAGAATGTCTGTAGGAAAACGAAGGGAAACACTCTAGCTTTTACCTGAAAGGGGACAGGAGGAGGGGARGGAAATCAGTAAAGCCAAAATGGGCTGAGAAAGACAAGACAATTAAGTTTTCARAACAGTACTAAGTGAATAATTACTCTTACACACCAAGAGTTACAAATTCTGTAAAGCAGGACATATTAAAACTCTAGAAATCTTACCTAGTCAACAGCAGACAAGCGTRTAACAAATCATTTTTACTACAGCCACATTTGAATAGACTTAAGCAGAGGGAGTAACCTRGTAAGAAACCAGAGTGGGGACAGAGCTAATGACATGTCTTAAAGCAAGAAAGACAAGCTTGAACTTGATGCAGTTTAACAGGAGAGCCAAGAAACGGATTTTTAAACGGATGATGTAGTTAAAGCAGTAGGTAAAATGTGGATTACTTACATGGGAAGAGGAGGAGAAGTGCTACAGAGCTCTATGAAGTTACAACAACCCCACAGAGAGACAAGACCTCTAACAGGAGGCTCTGTAAATCCTAAGGGAAAAGGGGCAGGTCTTCAACATTTTAGGGAAAGGGGCAGCAAAGTGCAGGCACAGCTGGAATTTGGAGAGTAAAAGAAAACAGCAGAGATGCTGTCCCACTTCAGGAGAAGGCAGTAGCCAAAGGGAGGACAGAACTAAGGTCAGTAACATCACAACAAGCAAAACTTAATAGTACATCATCCAACAGTTTCCAAGGAAGGAGACTAACGCACAACCATGTCTGAAAATGACACRGGTCTTAATTTCTGAGGACGCACTCTGTGCCATCTGATTTGTCACTTGGGGCAAGTCATATCCAAGCCAGACGTGCCGGGGAAGCAGCGTGGTTATGTAGTGCCCTGGCACCCTCCCCACATGAGGTCATAGTCTCAGCCATTACAATCTTCGCCACTGTAATTGTTTGTCTTCAGCAGATGATTAGTCYTTACCTAAAGTTATGAGTAAATGAAACCTCCTGCAGGAGCTGAAAACCTGATGTAAATTTTGAAAAGCCCAGCACCATCAGCATTATCTGCATTGCAGTCATCTCAGCAGTGTACAGAGGCATTTACACATCAACAGGAGTGACTGTCTGTTTCAAATAAGTCTTTAATTTAAGATGGCTCTCCTCAGCACGTGAGAAAGTAGTAGTCTATTTTTTGCAAAAAATCTAAAAATGGAATATATAAGTATCCAATTATTAAGTGCTCAAATTTATGCTCTTTTTCTGCAGGCAGATGTCCTTCAAATGAATTGCAGGACTCATAAAACTGGATTAACAATGTCATAAATCCTACACCTGCCAAAATAACAGCATAAAAAGTGAGACTAAATATAATCTACATCTTATTTGCATAGATACTATCTATATTTAACAATTTGTTATAATTCAAATATTAGCTGACACTTATTCAAATTTAAACATAAATGACTATATTGGTTATAATTTTCCTATAGTTAATTGTTTTAAAAATAACTTTTAAGCTTCTGCAATGCCCTCATTTCTGATTTAATAAGTTTTGAATTTGCATAAAGAAGAAACTTGCAAATTTATGCCTTACAAATTTTCTGCCAGTGCTTCAACTTTTTTCTCCTCCAAACCAAACTGTAACAAATTCCTAGCTTACATTTCTCAAATTATCAACTAAATGCTGCACAAACCAGGACCATTTCTAGGACCATCCTTTAAACTGCAGGAATTATTACAAGTCAATGTTTCCTTTATGTATATTAGAAAGAACAATATTTCTCTCTAGGCTCAATTTCTAAGACACAAAGTTAGTTTCCATATTTAATTTCAAAACCAATGTATTAAGAGCGTAAAGTCTCAGCGTTGTAGGATGGTTCTTTGACGTACATTTTGCTGCATAACCCGGACCCCCAAACACACCAAGTAAATCTCAGAAAACCTCCAGATACATCCCTGTAAGGATTTTTAAAGGATCCAAGAGGTATCCAGGCAGCTTCAGCTCTAAGAGAAGCAATCACAGCGTAAATCTTGGGAAGCACACTACTGAACTAAGAACTACGATAATTCATTAACTTAATTCCATAAGTAGATTAGTCAACTGCTGAGGCAGAAACGGTAACGGAAAGAAGAGAAGAACTGAACAGAATTCTGAACAACCATCATCATTCAGGAAACCAAGTTAGTGTATATTTATACGAACAGAGCAATTTTGTTTYGGAACACACACATGCACAAATTCCTCTAAACCATCAGAAATAATGCACAACGTTCCAAAMATAAAGAAACAAACTGCCCTTTCATGCTGATATCCTCAGAATAATGAAAGTACAAAAGATTTTACATCTGAATCTCTAGTTACACTAGACATGTTCCTTTTTTTATAATGAAGAGTATGTTAGAAAATAGCTGTTAAGGAAAAAGTATCACAGAACTTGTTGTAACTGGTTCTGCTGGCCAAATATCAATGTCATTAGTAGAAGAACTACAATTACATTTCTGTACATAAGAGCCTGAAATACCAGATATCACAAAATAAACAAAAAGAAATATTCAAAGTTTTAGTCAGAATTAATTAAAAAAGTAAGTAATACACATCAGAGCTATTGCTTTCCATCATATGCAGTTTATACTTTTGTCTCCTTTCAAAGACACTTACTAGATAACGTTATCATAATGCTCACATTCTTCCTCAGAGTCTCCTCTTTCCTGACAGAATGATTTATAATGAATTGCTGCAATCTGCCACACATTCATCTGATTACACCCTTACCAGCAAGCGTAACCCAAGCCACACTAGGAATGTGGAAAGAGAGCTGAGGAGCCAGAAGGTAACGTGCGTTAAGCAAGCCAGAAGTGACACACATGCCTAAAGAAGGCAGTACCCAATATAACTCAACACAGGCAAAACTAGCGATGTASCACTGCCAACAGTTTTTCAAGTGCTCAGTTTAACACTGGGACAGCATCAAGACATTCGCAGTTTCACAGGTGGTCCTGTAGATCACAAGGGAGCCACGTGTGGGATTGTATTGATCCACTGGCCACTCGCACAGAGCTGAGGCTTTTCATTTCCAGTTCAGATATGACAGAATAGGGGAGATTTAAAAAAAAAAAAAAAAAAGTGAATAAAATAGAGTGAGGAAAAAAGAGGTGGGAAGAGGAAGGTAGGAGACAAGGCGGAGAGAAGAGACTTCCCATACTAGAGGCATTTTGTAAGAAAAGCATTCTTAGCCTACTACTCTTTTGCAAGGAAGCAACTGAGGAAAGTCACACAGGAACCACACCACCAGCCCACACCTTAATCAACATCTCTCACTCACGATTCCGTGCCTGTATCTTCTGGACAAAATTTAGAGATGGTGATCTTGCAACCTGCCTCGTCTTTTAACAGTTTTCCTATCATTTTGTCTTCTCAGAGAGCAGCCTGTACTTAAGATTTATTCCCTGCAAGCAGAACTCTTTTTTCAAGTTCAATCTTGCTTAATGACTTACTTTTTATTATGTGAAGCTTTTAATGCGTTGTTTGTTCTGTCAAGCCCAAATAACTGCTGACATTCTAATCATGAGGCTCCTTGAAAAAAAAGGGGTTTTTTTGYTTAAAAGCAATCTTTACATTTGCCTGTAAAGCAATCATATAATGTTTAAACCATTTTAATATAAAAATAGCCTGCCTACATTTTAAATATTGCAGAGGATAAAATATATAAAACTGTCTTCTTCAGATTTTGATCATTCCCTCTCTTACTTGAATCTAAATTTAATATATTCCTTTTTAGACATAAAGGAGATATCTAGTGATAGCAGCACCAGCTTTCTTCACTAGTTCTTCACGAGTYCTGAAAAAGGAATTATCCATCTAAAAAGCAGAGACTGATCTCCCTCTCTCAATACRAAAGCTACGTTTCATTGTAGGCATACATAAAAATCAAATCCTATGGGGAAACTATTTCTAAGGCCAGCTCGAATTTAGCACATCAAGTTCTTGCATATATTTTGTCAATTTTGTCAAAAACTCTGCCCTCCCCTTTCTCCTCCTCTTCTCCCTACAGGGGAAAGGGAATGGCTCTGAACCAACAAAGAACAAAAAATACAGGAAGTTTTGCTCCACTGATTTAGTTATTCCAAGAAAAATGCAAYTGTAAATCCCTGTCGTACACATGCGTATTGCTGAATATTCAGAACAGCAACATTAAATAGTTACCCAGGAGTTTGGTTAATGCTAGCAAACAAGCAAATATTTTAATATATTTTTCATTATTCTTGATTGCTATTTGCCTGACCTCATTATTTCTCAAAGATTTTAGTTTAACTAAACTTGTCAGATTATGCTACAAAGAAAACTCAGTCATTGTTTTGTTTCTTTAAAAGCACTCGCTTTCTCCTAACACTCTACAACATGGAGGTGATCAAGATTCATTCCCCTATCTAAAATACAGCAGCATTTTTMATTTTAATTTAAGAAATGGACGATAACTCAAGACCGACATTTGAAGTGGGCAGTGGCTCCCTCCTCAAAGGAAAAGCAGTMGCTTAATGCTGCAAGATCTCTTCCCTTTCCACAGTTAAGCACTGTCAGTTTGTTGCTTAGTTTCAATTATAATAGCTTATTTACAATATTGCTACGACTGGATGGGATCTGCATTACTGCATTTGGAATCAACTGCACAGATGCAACTGACTCATCTTGAATCCACAAAATTACAAGTTTTCACTCTCCCCCACTGGATACCTTTTTCACCCCTCCCTCTTCTCTTTTAGCAGACAGAAAAAGTGTAATATCATGCACGATTCCAAGGAAGTCTTGATCTGAACAGCAGCCTTTTGTTGTGAACATGGTTTCCATCAACTTCCCTAGAAGATGAAATTCCAGTATTACAAAGGGCTGCAGAAGGTTCCGACACTGGTTAGGCCAAAGGGCTATGGCAGCCCTGATAAACCCTAGAAACTGTTTTGCTACCTTGAATGTAACTACTGAAAACGATAAGATCTCTGAACTGTGCAGAACACCCATGTCTTGACTCCTATGCATTTGTGTCAGAAACAAGAAGATTCTTTCTAAAGAGGAATATTCTTATGAAGAGCATCACAGTCCACCAGCAGAACTCCAGCTACATTACAGAAACACTAGTAATTGCTCCATAGCTGAGACAGGGTTGAATTTTGTATTATCTCACATTTCTGTGTAAGGGAAGAGATGTAACTCCTCCTACTCAAAAAAAGTCCTCCTACTCAAAATTGGTTTTGAATGTGTGTTTTTGAGGCAAACCTACGAACAATGACCGTTTTCTAAAATGACTACAATCTGCTAATATCCCAGTGGAGCTGAAAGCTCTATCTTCTCTTGTCAAACGTGGCTAGGACACTAGATCTCTTCCTTTTCTCTTTGCCAATGAAAAACTCATAAGGCTACCATAGTCTCCTCTAGCAGCCTAAAGCAATGAGAAATAGCAAATGTTCTTACAAAAAGGGTCTCTTGCCGTACCAGAAAACTGGGAAAAAGACATGAGCGCAGCCTTTGCAAGCTCTACCAGAGAAAACTTTGTTCTTAATCTCTACTGCTTAAGCTTATGAAAATCAAAGCATTATAAGCGTATTTTCAAAGACTTTTGAACAGACTTCCTTCTGCACTATATGATATGTGAAAGAAAACTAACATTACAACATTAAGCAGGTGAAAAAAAATGCAAGCTACCTGGCTAATGCCATTTTAGCCACTGTAAGATGACACATAGCAGGTTTACTTGCACGCTTCGGCTACCATTTAAGTTTAACCACCAATACTAATTTTACATTTGCTCCTACTTATCTTAATGTAGAGGAATCATAGATGGTAATATTTTCTTTGAATTTCTACATTAAAYACCAAATCTGTAACAAACAAAAAGACTATAAATTACTTGAGGAAGTGTTTTTCAATCACGTGGAGTATTTTCTACAACTAATATCTAGAGCAGGTCTCTTATGTTATGCCATAAAAGAAACAACAAGAAATTTGTTATCAATCGCAGCATAAATTCTATTAATCTGCAAATTTTTTCCAAATATGGAAAAGCTCCCAAGAAACTCCAATTCTGCATTCCATGGACACCAAAAATTAATTACAATATGGCTCAAAAACAGTCACCAAGATGAACTCCTGATTTATGCAATTCCATAATTCACAGCCAACCAAGAGAACATGCCACCCTGAGTGACCTCGTTTTGGAGACTGTATCTCGGTCATCTCCAAGATCAAGTATAAACAATGTCCCGAGCAATCTTTAGAAAACCATAAATGAACAAAACACTGATGGCACACTCCTCCAGAACAGCCTGTCATCAATACTTCAGACCACATTTCCACAAAAATATCATACCAAAACTGTTACTCCTTATGTGTAACAGAAAACACAATCCATTCCAAACACCCCTGCAATTCCAGTGATAATTCTGATCTCCAGAAAATTAATCTTGTCTACACAAAAGGYAAAGTTTCCTGAAGACAGAGTTTTTCCAGAACTCTCTTCAAGATTTTATGCCACCCCAGATGCAAGCCATATCAGGTTAATGTCTCTGCCAACATACAAACTTAGCATAATGTATACTAACCCTCCCTACTCCATAGAGATCGCAAACCAATTATGATAAACAGTAGTCTCACTGCCTATTTAYTTTACTGGAAAATGTTCACTCACCAGAATATGGCAACTAGAGTGGAATAAAAATCCTAATTCAGTCCTGTCTCTGTAAACTATGTTACTCCCCAGACAGAAACGGACGTAAATTACTATTCTGAAGAAAATTCTGCACTGAGRATRAGCTCTAAAATGACTGACAACGCAGGAATACTAATTTTACATAGTTGGAACTGTCAAATTATCAGTGGTTGTACACAATGTAAAGAATTTCTCTTTATAGGTACCAGAACAAAAACAGAGTCGCAAAGTCAGAATGACTTAGTGATGAAAGGAAATAAGTCCACCCAATTCTACATACATAAAATAGGATTTAATGATCTCAGTTGCATGCCACAGAAACTAACTTTTTAATCTGAAAATTATTAAACACAGGCTTCATTGAAGTGCAGAATAACTATTTAAAAACATGTAAGAAACAGAGAGGAGAGAATTMAAAAACAAAATGCAGTTAAACAACGGGGATCCAAAAGTTCAGGAACTTCCATCTCTCTCTTTCCACAACAGAAAGGTGAGGACCTTGAGCTCACTCACGAGACCTTCATTCTGTCCAGAAGGTCACTGTGGAAACCAGGGAGATGGGTGGTGGGCTCTGGTCATTTTGATTTTAGGGAGCAGGAGTGAAAAGGTGTGCGTTTGACTAAGCACCTAACGTACTTTTGGGAAGAGAAGGCTTTTACATCAGCTGCCATTTACTGCATTTCTGTCATCTTTAATTTCCAGCTTATTCATGCCTATTACCACAAAAAAAGGCCAGAAAAAAGGAGAAAGGCTACTAGACTGCACCACCCTCCAAAGTTAGGCCAAATGACAACAACCATGAGCAACCATTGTGGTTGACCTCTAAATGGCTAACTCTTGTTTCAGTAAAACCCTACTGGTACCTTCGACCAGACAGCCCGGTAATGCTACAGAGATACAAATATGCAAATAAGTGCAGGAATTTATTTCAATAAACACACAGAAAAGTGGTTAAATGAACACTATGCAGAACCACTTTTGTTTCTACTCACGAATGACTATCACTGCAGCCTTACAAAACTAACCCGTACCACTGTATATGCTGCAGCTGATGAAGATTATTTGTCAGGTTCATTCYCTGGATATGAACATGTTAATTATTAACTTATTCTCTTATCCTACTCTTCAAATGTGTTACAGAAAGATGAGTAATAGCACAAAACTCCTGTTCCAACTCTGATTTTCCCCTCCCTCTGTTATTGTTGCAGCATGAGAGGCAGGGACTTCAGATTTAGACACAATAAACAGAGATTACATTCCTTTATTAAGGTGTGCCAGAAACCTGAGATCTTTCAGCCAAAGAAGTATTGTAACTCATTCCCTCTAATTAGTATGCAATATTACAGTCTTCCACAGCAGGAACAGTAATTTCATGGTTAGAATGCAACCCATTCACTAGAAAACTGTTATATAGCACTCTCAGAAGGAAGTATTTTTAATAAAACAGGACTGGGAATCAAAAAGATAAAACAAYAAGAAGCTTGTACGAGTAAGCTTTATCAAAATGCTATCATTTATCACCTTTCTACATGTGCACATTTTTTGTGAATTGTCTTAACAGCATAATGACAGTATGTACTTTTGTTAATCTACCTTAGGCAATTCTGCATGAAAAGACTTAAAATTATTCATGTTTCCAGAAATCCGTATAATTTCTAATTCTCAACACTGTAGATATCTGGTTTCTAATAAATGACTGAAATATCTGAATACATAACTCACTTGAAAAATCTCCAGGGCTACAACTTCATCTTTCCAGTTAGAAAACCTCTCAAAACATTTAGTATGTTTAGAAACAAAAAATATTTGCTTTAAATAAATGCAAACTTAATTACAAAGTCAGGCACAAAGCATTATAAAACTGTATTTATGTTTTTCAGCTTCTTAATTCTCCGATTTCATAATTTTTTTTCAGAGAACAAAGAAATGGAAACAAAAATCTGTTAACACAAGCATCATGCTACAGCTCTATATGCAAGTGCATTAAAAGATAAAAACTTAAAACACGATATACCTGCATGACACCTGGTAGAATGGATATCCCRGTAGAGGAACAGAGTTTGAAAATCCAGACTGACTCGACATTGCCTTCAGGTATTGTATCCACTTAAATCGCTTCTATATTCCATATGTTAATTCCTTACCCCCAAAAAAATATGTATGTATGTATGTATGTATCCATCTGTACATTTGTTCAAAGCTAACTAAAAAAAACCCAAGTGCATATTCGAAGGTCTTGAAGATTCTGCCTGCATTTCAAACTCCTTCCTCAGTAGTGAAATTCCTCAAAGCCAACACCCTCATGACATCACATACTACGAAATCGTATACAGGCAATTGTTTCAGTAAAGCAAGGACAGCCCGTCGCTTTTGACTCCACATAAAATCCTGCACCGCATTCTTCTTGAGAACACAGTGCCTCTCGGGCTGGCGAACGGCAGAGACCTGCCGTCTTCAACAGCAGCCCTGCGCTGGCAGCCGGCCAGCAGCCAGCACAACTTRCTGCCAATGCCGCAAATCCCTCCTATCAGCTAATGAAGATCCAGACTGCAGGTGGAACACAAYTGCAGCCCGTGACAAGAATTTCCTTGAAAATGCATGAGATCCATGACCTTGAACGTCCTGACAAAAATTCCTTTTGAAAATTTCAGTTAAAGGTACAATGCATACTGCTGTTTCATAAGCAACATCAGATTGCATTGCACTTTACAGTAGTATGAAAAATCATATTGAGCTTTCCTCTGCTAAAAAAGAATCCTACCATGCTACACTCTTAACTATGGGAAAGCAGGAGGGAAGGATAGGAGGTGGAATCTTAAACTACGTTATTTAAGTCACTGAATATAGAAATAAAATTATGTGCATGCATTCCTGTAGTATTTTACTACAGCTTAAATCAAAGAAATATCAAAAGCGAGATTTCTTTTGATATACAGTAATGGTAAGTTATGTGAACGTTTATTTGGGCATGCCCTCCTCAGGAGAGGGAAAGACAACTGGAAAGCAAGAAGACATGTGAGTAGCCACAGTATAGCCCAGTGGCATGACTAATGTCAAATAGTCTTAAATTATTATCTACCTACACTACTCTTAAAGAAGGTGTACAGTGCCCTCACATGAAGACTTGTTTAGTTTAAGCAAAATATTAAAGAAAACARATTTTAAAATTATTTCGTTGTCTGTGCTAGCTGCACTGGAAAACATTAAAATGTTGAATTTAATACCTCTACCCCATGACATTATTTACTCCYGCATTATTTTATTGTCTCTCAGTTTTGGAAAAAGACTGAATCGGTTTCACTTGGTTTATCATAAGTTTGTAATCAACATTGCAGTCATTGTCACTATTGTCACTTTGTCACCATTCTAGGTGCTTTTTAAAGTCTGACTTAAAAGAATGGGAGCCTGTTCTTCTACCTTAAATGTATCTTACATCTGAAACTAAATCTGATCTCAGTGAAATGTTTAGTTTCTTCTTCATATAACTCAACTGTTTTTATAGTGTTTTAACAGCACTGTGATGTTTTACATTGCCTAACTATTAYTTGTCAAGGTGTAAAAAAAGGGTGGTTTATTTGAGAAACACGTAAACACATTTCAAATTGAGATAAAACAGTAGGGGAAAATAACCCAAAACAATCACAGGCTACAGAATAAAGGCTTGGTCCTCAAAAAAATGGGCATGCYTATTAATTAGCTCTGCACACTGTCACACATAGAGCTCAGTCAAGTCATGGACTGTTCCYACCAGCTACAACTTGGGGAATCACAGGCCATTTTACACAATAAATGCAATGTACACTTGCACACAGAATAATATGCAGATACCATAGGTCACTGCATACGGCACCAATTTCTGAAGTCCTATAAAAATGCCAGGATAACACAAAGAGAGCACAGTTTGCCCAGAGAAGTAATTTTTTTTATTAGCCCAACTGGTATGTCTGGAAAAAACAAACAAGCTTCTGGGCACATCATTTTGCTGAAATTTGTATACCTCTCCTGGCTGTAAAGAAAAAGCTTGAAAAGGCAATTCAAGCACAAATGATGTTGTGGTATCAGCTGAATTTTTACAAACAGACTTGAAAAAGCAGCTTTTATAAACATCTTCTCTCTCATGTCTAGCAYGGAGCATTAATTCCAAAACCGACGACTCTCCAAAACCACGAGGTAACAGCAAAAAAAGTTGTGTGCGTGCGAGAGGAAGAGAAAACTCTACAAGGCCTGTCCAAGTCACCTTCCCCTGCCGCCTCCCCAGGGATGTTAGGATAAGCGCCGATAGCTTTCATCCCTACTGCCACAGCTGCTGAGGGCCATGTAAGTCACCCTGCTACGCTGCCGTGGTTGGACCTGATGAGTCGTCTTTGTGCACGTCCCTAAAGCACTTACATTTCTATCCTGTGTATCTACTCATTTTTTATTTGGTGCCTCCTCGACACTGATAATCACAGCATTAACACATTTATGCAGGAATTCTCATCTCAGAGTAGTTCTTCTTAGTCCCAACCAGGATTTAGGGTGTTTCCATTTGATTTGCCAGCTGAAAAGAACGTTAGTGTCAAGTCAGCAGATTACAGGTTTATGAACCAGGAGTCTTAGAGACTGCCAGTGGCTTGCCATGCCATTTTGCAAAAATCACTTAGTCCCTTAATGCCTAGCTTATCCACATAATAAGGAAAATACTGGCTGACAGCAAAGGAATGATGTGAGGTTAAATTTTTTTTTGTAATTAAGTATTGAAATCCTCTGATTAAAGATTTATGAAGGGATAAAACAGCTGTAGCATTTCAGGGAAAAGATGTGTGGGAATATTCAGAATAGAGCTTTCTTTTTGTCTCCTGCTCCTAGCTCTAACACAACAGAGCATTATTGCTCTGAAATTTCAATTTAAATATAAAAGCCATTTAAATTTAAAAATGTGGTGGAAACTACACAGCTTTCAAAGGGCTAGACAGCATTACATAGCATTTAAAGATGGGGACAAGCAAGATGACAATAGGCAGACAAAAACTGAATTTAAGATGATCTTTACAGAAGCAGAATCCTTCACTGGTAAGCATCATACCAGTTCAGCGATTTGGAATAAGGAAGGGAACATGTGGCATAAAAGGGAGAAAGGGGGAAGAGAAAATCTGGTAAGGACCAAAGAGAAAGCCTCCACACAATGACACTCAACATTTACCAAGTGCCCCTTTTATTTCTTTCCACATGCAGGCTTGATTACAGTACAGAACTACTTCTGGGATCCAGACCTACCTGCCAAACACCACCTCCAATAAAAGAGACAAGTGGGTTTCGTTCCAACTGCAGTCATGTTTGTTTGAACTTTACTTCCGTGTTTTAGTGCCAACAAACTTACTTAAAAATAACCACATTAGTATTGTTTGGCATAGCATGCCATGTAGTACTTATTACTTTGCTGGAACAAAATTAAACAAAGAAAGTAAGTTTGAGGCACAAATACTGTGTGTCCCAGAATTTACAGTGACCTTAATACTGAAGTAACTGACCTGTTAGTTGCTACAGCATTTAATGCTGCTAGTTGAAAAGGTATGCAATACTTAACTGAGGTGCAACTGCACTTCAAAAAGCAAGGACAGGCTGAAAGACCGCAGAAGAGCAAGCTCATGACCACCTTCAGGTATTTTAAACAAGTAGCATCCTTGGTAAACTAACGGAAAATTAGTTTAAACTAAAAAGGCAGACTGAAGGAGAAATAGAAACTAACCTTATTACTGGAATGTAAATCAACTTCTTCAACTCCAGAAGTGAAAGCAGGCACGTTGTAGACAGTTACATGATGATATATCAACATGCATATAAAATGCTTAGTATTCATAAAAATAGAACGAAGTGTCATGCAGAAATTATTGCAACATCAATACCATAAATCAGTAATTTACTCCCATACAAAGTGTTATATTTGATATTTTCCCTGCCTGCTAAGAAACATATTACAGACACTAAAATAGAAGGGAAAAAAATACAGGAAACGTAGGAAAAATCATTACATGGACTTTGAAATTAACAGTACCACTTACAAAGAAAATATTACAAAAATATTAAATATACTGAGCGGTACTTAGAAGACATAATGGAAAGTCTTTTTTTCCTTTCTGTACGAAACACAAGAATAGGAAAATATAAAACAACACTGAAGAATAATGGCAGATTTGAAACTGAAGAAGGACACTAACACTGAAACCCCAAAACTCATCCAGAGTTAAAGACTAACTGGATATTTATATAGGGTAAAACAAAAACAACAAAAAAACCAACCCAGAAGTGATAACAGAAAAGCACTGGAAGAAAAAAGGACTTGAAACAACACCAGAACTTGGGAGAAAACATCCATGTAAGAAAGCATTATCTAACCTAGCTGCCGAAGGATGTCTTTCGCTCTTTTCTGAGGCAGACTAGTAGGTTCAATGATAATGCATAATCTCTGCCGCACTCCTAAGCTTGCTGGTCAAACTACTGAACTAAGATATTTTTTTTCCAGCCTAGTTTCTTAAGAAAACTGAAGTTATCATTGTCACATAAGCAGATACAGAACAAGCAGGTTAGTTGTTGTTTTCAGGTAGGCTACGTAATGAAACATAAAGGAAAGTCAACAACCTCTGAAAGAAAATAGGCAGCACACGAAGATGTGTGTATTCTGACTTCAATTAAACTGCGTTCTCCAAAGCAAAAAACCTCTCCCCCACTCCTACCCCACCTTCCAGTCTTTAAAACTTCCCATTTACCTGCCCTCCTAATACCTGGTTGCTCTGTTCACCTTTCAGTAGCTTTCAACTTCTCCAGCCCCTCTTTCCCTCCTGTTAAGGCAGCTTTCTCGCCATATACATGGCACTATCCAGGCAGGCCTATTACAAGCTTGTTCAGCTTGACAGCCCATTTATCTACCCTAGAGACGGCTGCCTGTTACGCATCCTCGTCCTCCATCAGCTTTACATCATTCCCGGTAAGATCTTTAAAAAGAAGTAAACATCCCAAAGAGCAAGCAACAGTTGGTTAAACAACTAAGTGTTGCATACTTCATAAAGATGCTGAAGTTTCCCCACATTTTCTCCATATACTCCCTGTCCATATACTGTGATGTCCTGAAATATGTCTAGCGATGCTGATGCAAAACTGATTCAAAAGGCAAGATTCCCAAGAAAAGCAAGAATCTCCACTTAGTTTCTCAAGCTTGTCTGTTTCCTAATTGTTTTTAGAAGGAAACAGAGAGTGTAAAGTTACCCTCTCAAACTGAATACTGGAACACAAAGTTAGCATCTCTTATGATACAAAAATAAGTGAAATCTCTTTGGAAGGAGCTGCCTGTCAGAGAGAGCACCCTGTCCTGTTGAACTAGAGCAGTGAATCTTCCTGTCTGCAAACCTAAAATCACAATGAAGTGGCTATGTAACCAGGTACCATGTTCTCAACCAGGCCATTCTGCCCTACAGCTGGCTAAATTAGTCTACAACAATTTGCAGAACAAGCAAGAAAAATTCTTGTCAACAATAAAACATTAGGATGTCTTCTGGGGCAGAAGAGGAATACCTGGGCTGTAAATTAACCTCACGAAACCTCACAGATATAAAGCCATTGACCATGACATAGACAGGAAGGGGGAAGTACCCTCCTTGTGACCTCGCCTTCCTCCCTAACTGCAATTACAGCTGAAACAATTAGCCACAAGTAACCTGCAACTGGAAACTAACTCCAAGATCACCTGACAGCCACCAACAGTCAGAGGTACACGGATGTTAGTTAGTCTGTACCTGTGCACATACACAGTCTGTGCTGTACATCTTTGAATTTTAATCTATGTAAACTTTGGGGGATGATCTCATTCTCAATGCTAGCAGGAAACGATACCCTCCACCACCAGGTTCACTCTGTATCATCCCTGTGACCTTTACCCAGGAAATAAAGCAAACATACCACCCGGCCACACAGCCACACTTATTACCAGCAATCCACCAYCTGCCAGTAGACTGGAAGAGGGAGACTTCTGTCGCTGGAAAGCAAGAGGTTCACAGGCCACAGCACAGGCTGCAGCAGCGAGCATCCATGACAGAGCATTTCATCGTTGGAGTCTGGTTGGCCTGGCGCTGCCCTCACACTGGTGGGAGGAGGTGGCTAAAGGACTAAACACCTCTTCCCCCCAGCTTTACAGCGTACACATAAGGGCTGCCACCTGCAATACACTGAGGAAGCTCAGGTCGGGCATACCAGTCTGGTGGAGAAAGGCTGCAGGGTTCACACGCCTGAAATCCAGTGCTATCAGAGCTGCAAGGCTGTGAATCCACGCCAGCATCATCACTGGCCAGAAAGAGGAGAAAATTCCAAAACAAACCAAGCAAAACCCAAACACCCCCCCACCCACCCCCCCCAAAAAACACAAAGAAGCCCAAACCAAACCAGAATCCCACCTAGTTCCTTGTAAAAGGAAGTTCATCAACTTGACCCATCTCTATGGGACTTTTCCAAATAGTTCTACAGAGCAAAGATTTTAAGGCCTGTACCAGGTATTGACTATCTTCAAAGACCATTTGGGAGTGATCATTCCATTTTCTGCTTACTGCATTTATAAACACAAGAGTATAAATCTTGTGTGCTGTAGAATTAGCAGGTATTCCACATTTCAGTTCAAAGAAAATGAGAGAATCAAATTATTTTCTCTCACTGTAAGAAATAATTCCATATTCTTAAATCTGAAATAACTCTTCTAAACAAAAAAAAGCATTCATGAAGACATGACATAATTATATAAAAAAATACGCAGAGCCTGAAATGGGATTAAGCTACTTTATCCTACTTAAAAATGAATTATACTGGAGACAGACAAATATTTACTGACAAGTGACACAAAAATATTGAACAGAAAACTAAACAAAATGATCGAATTAAAAAATTGAGTCAGCCAAATAGAATCATAGAATCATAGAATCATTAAGGTTGGAAAAGACCTCTAAGATCATCGAGTCCAACCATCAACCCAGTACCCATGCCCACTAAACCATGTCCYGAAGCACCTCATCCACACGTTTTTTGAACACCTCCAGGGATGGTGACTCCACCACTTCCCTAGGCAGCCTGTTCCAATGCCTGACTACCCTTTCAGTGAAAAAATTTTTCCTAATATCCAATCTAAAACTTTAAAGGAATAAACTTTAAAGGAATAAACTTTTGCTAAAACCAAACAGGAAATCTAGTATTTCTCTGAGTATAGATGCATGTAAATTGGACTGAACTGATTTAATAAAAACAGTCACTACAAACATATGTAGAAGCCAGAATGCTGGTATTATAAGCAATTTTTTAAATTACTTTGAATTTAGAAGGCAGGTTCCTCTCTACCATGACCCAAATAAATCTTAATTTACTTGAGCTACCAGAATGTAGTAAGCTTCTCTCTCCCACAGACACAACTCATTAATAGAAACTAAACAGATGCCTATTTAACGGCATCCAAACTTCAGCTTGCTGGCCCTTGATGAAGCTCCAGAGTATATAATATACATCTCGTAGGACTGCAAATAAAGAAGGCTGAGTCTATTTTTGATCTTCAGGATAAATCAGACAGAGTCTTCTACATAAGGGGACTGTCATACGGTGTCCTTTTAAACGCAGACATATTTTATGTTAACAGCCCTGATAAATTCTTATCTATAAGAATAACCTATTCAAAATTCTTACTAGCAAATAAACTGTAACTACAATGCCTTGCAAATTGTGCAAATCACATAACAGATTACAGAAAAGCGTTACAATTAGAGGCAAATGAAACACTGTCACTTCACTTTAAAGTTGGCAATTTGTATAATTCCACGTGCCTCAAAAGAACAAGAGTAAAAGGAACTGTAGGGTGTACAAAGTCCTGAGGTCAGGGTGATAAATGAAACCACTTCCAAAATAAGCTTTCCTAATTAAGGCTTCTAAACCAGCGCTGGCTTGCATTCAGTTAATATCACTGTTACAAGTAATCTGAAATATTCTTGATAAAATRTTTTTAGTATCGACTCCAGCATATTAAAACCAGTTGAAGGTCATTATGAGGATGAAAAAAAAAAAAAGTTCAGACACAGGAAAGGTAAGAAATTCATCCCTAAAACCACACGAAATAGTTTGAGAACTCTGTACTTAAATCAGCTGAAGATTGTTTGTTTGTAACTATCATCTTAATGATCTGTGCATTAAAAAAAGAAACAACGTATCCGTCAGTTCTTAGATTACATCTACTGAATTCTACTTATTGTCCCCACAGGCACACCTGGACAACTAAAAGCAGCGTGACTGTTTTTTAGTTAAAAGACAGAAACATTGTATATATAGTTTTAATCAAGTTTATGTCATCCCAGCCTCCCTGAAGAAATACTTAATTTGCTTAATTAGACAGATGGCACTTTTTATTATACTTGTATTTGTTCACTGCACTTAAGAAATTTAATTCGCATAGCAAAACTTTTTCAGTTGTTAGGTAAATTCATGTGCCACTAAATGACAATTCAGCGCTACAAACTAAAGTAGAGATAAATCTAACCTATTCTCTGAAATGTAAATATTTCATAGCAGTCTTTTTAAACAGTCAACTGTTTAAACTCTTTATTCTGTGTTGGTGTAAGAACTTATTTTATTTATTTAATTTTGGCATATCCTTTGGTATGTCACTAATCTCAGAAAAAATAATGCTAAGGCATCCTTTATATTCTGTTACATTCTTATGATTTCCATTATCACACACAATCCTGAAACAGAAGAAATTAAACTTAACCATGAAATGATACAATATACAACACACATTTGAATCACGGTCACGCTGTTAAGAACTGAATGAACTGCACAGAATTCTAAAACAACAATGAGATTTATGGAAACACAAAAAAATGAAATACTTAAAAGCACTAGGAATGGCAGTGTGCAAGGTAACAGGGGCCACATGTTTTTCAAGGGCATGGGATGCATTTCTATGCAAAACAGAGCAGACAAACAGGACATCCCTTAAAACATACACTGACTTACACACACATATAAAAATCCCTGATTATATTTTGATTAATCTTCTGAAGCCTGTGAAGTCATTCATGTTTACAACACCTGACTAACCTCAGGTGCTTTCCCAAAACAGAAGAGTTTTTTGGTTTTGGTTTGGTTTGGGTTTTTTCSCCCCGTAAGAAAAACAAGGATAAAAATGCAAAGGATACAGAGGCAAACCTGGACAATAATACCTATGACTCGCCATTATAAGAAATAGCTAGATATTTTCCAAGATAAGGCATGATTTCATTCGCAACTGAACTTCTGATTGCTAGAGCAACTTCATTACTTCAGAAGGCATTACAAATAGTTCCACTCTTCACCCTCGTAATAAAATCTGTTTAAACACTTTTGAAATAATGCAAATAATTATTTTCTTTGATAAGAATTAATCATCAATTTGAAGGCAAAGTCCACAATGACCAAGAAACAATCCACCCTTCTGGTCAGGATTGTTCACAAACCTGGAATGTAAGTGCTGAAAGACACTCAGTGTTAACAGTATGTGCCAGGAATATCCAACATTCACTGCCCTAATTATTTAAGATAACAGTACTCAACTTTCAGGCAGGTATTCTAAACACAAAGGAAACTTTGAGAAACATGGCACTAAATAAACACTGCACATTTAAAGTTACAGGATGGAAAACTCAACAGGGTTAGCAAGAGATTAGTACAAAATCCTTACATTATCTCAGGCATTTAGTATATGAAACACAGGAAAAAATACAGGGTTTCAAATGAAACATTACAGTCTTTTTGCAAGGGCTGAGCACTGATACATACCTAAGATAACACTTTTTCACAGCACTGTTTACAGACTGTCAGCTTCAGTCAGTCATTAACCGTTCTCATGATCAAGCCTGAAGCATTCATAAGCATTCAAAAGTGAAGCACAGTCATTAAAAAGGACCACGCTTGCCCTCTCCCCATTTGCTGAAAAAAATCATTAACGCCTTCACTCCTCTCCTTCTGCCCAGGGAAAGAAAGAAAGGGGAGGGAGAAAGATTAGAGCAGAATACCGCCTACCTCACTGCCATCATTTCCTGCCAATAGGTCATCCACACACAGAAAAAGGACTAAAACTGGTCTCTAAATCAGTTTCAGTCTTCAGACTGGCTTAAGAGAAACAAAAGCTTGGTTTATGTAACTGATGTAAGTTTGAACATTTAATGTTAGTTGATTTTACACTGATGTTAAAACCACTCGCTCCTGGAGATGCCCTAGCGTGACCACATCCGCTTAGTGCCATCATTCTTTCAGATTTTTCAAGATAAAGGCAATAAATTTAAGTACCAAATATCAAGAAACTATAATTATGATATTATATTCCAGATAATTCCTAAAACCAGGAATTTGATGTTTTAATAGAGTTGCATTATTTTAATTAGCTCTCAACATTAGTCCTTGGCCACACAACTTCTGTGGCTGAGAGGACAGCAGCTTTGCATAATTACATTTGCAGACAACCACCTTCTGGGTTTCCTCCCATCTAGAACAAGTTAATCATCTTGTTACATAAAGCCAAATTAAATATAATCTTTAAAGAAAATATCCCTCCTCAGATTAATTACTCGAAGCAAAGCAGAAACAGTTATTGCAAGCATGATTTTAATGGCAGTTCTTATAAAATCAGAGCGCTTTCGGGATGGGTGGATTAAATCTGCTAATTTCTCTTCAGAGGTCTGAATTAAAAATCTCTGCAGTTTTATGAGATCTTAAATTTATTAAAAGTGCCTTGACATGTTCCATGACTCCTACTTCAAAGTAACTAAATTATCAGGAATTATCATGCTTTATTTTAAAACTACCTTCAAAATATTACCTATAACAAAATGACTTCTGGTCCAATCGCTTCAACAAGTTTAAAACTCTTCTGTAAATAACTTCCACACAAACCAATCAGAAAACTCACTGTAACTGCTCTTGGTAACTAAATTTTGTCTCAACAATATGCTGTGTTAAAACAATTATCTAACATGTTATGCTAATTTAAGTACGTCACACTGTTTCTATTAGATTTGCCTTAAAGCTCTTCCTAATAAATCTAGTTGCAAGAGAAGTGTTTGCCTTATTTTCTCTAAAAATTTGCTCATTTAAAATTATATATTAGGCAACCTACAGTCTTCGAGAGACTCAACACATTCTCTGCCAGAGAAGCCTTTGTGAAAATACCATCATTTACAACTACACAACTGAAATTCTTTCCATATTTGGGAGGAGAAGGGGGCTGAATGGAGGTCTTATTTATCATGAAGCTGCTATGACTTTACTCTCATCGTTGAAATGCTCTTCGCAGCTCCTGTGATCTTTGCTGTTATCTGTATTTGTATTACGGCTGTGCTCAAAAGAGCAATACGCAAGGCACGGCACGAAATCGGAAGAGGTCCATCTTTATAGCTTAAGCATATATTAGCTGTGTTTACATTTAGTATTCATTTAAAAATAAAAATGTTTTGACTGAAATAAAATGCAGTGCAAACAATAAAAGGCAAAAGTACCACACTCTTTTTATTAAGGGATATAATTTTAAAAATAAGATAATATAAAATAAAAATCTGTAAAACTGCAAGCCTTCTGTTTCTTTTCCAGTTCACCAAACATATGTGTGAGAAATTAAACTTTTTCCTCAGCTTTTATTTCACTCATCACCACAAGAYCAAAAACTTCAAAGTTTGGAAATAGTCCCATTACTCCTTATTTACCTTATAAATGAGATATGAAAACACATGCAAAGAAGTGGTTCTAGGAGTAAATGCTATACAAGTGCCTCCATTAAAACCTAACAGAAGATGAGATCTAGCGAGTAAGTGACAATCCATCCTAGCTCAACATTTGCGTTTAATTACTTTATATTTAACTGCAGGTGCTCACAAAGTTTAAAAAGTAACACTGATCTCTGCTTACTACAAAATATTTTAAGATGGAATCATAATATTAATTAGTCACCAGTAACTTATTTTGCTTTGAAATAATATTTACGTAATGTTCCATCAGCAAACATGTCCCAGACAGTACTTCCTAGGGGTACATTAAAACCAGAAACAAGCACATGCAAGGTTTAGAGCAACACCAGAAAGCAGCTGCTGTTCTTCAGCTGCATGGTGCCCACAAACTTTCTCTCTTCTCCTGTATACAAATGTAACAGTAATTACTCCCATAACCTGACACCAGTTCCCACATCCTTCATTCCCACAAACTACATGGTGCAGAAGGGGATTAATTTCTTCCTGCAGTGCTACACGTAACTGCTGAAATCCCAGTGTCCTGTCCTTCTGATCGCTTTTCAGAATCGGCCACAAATGCCTTCGCCACATTGAGCTACCAGATAGATTGCTCTATCCAATTATTTTGGATATTTAAGCAAGCACTTCTCTTCCCAGATTCTCCCCRTTCTCCCTATCACAACTTCACCATCCTGGTGACTCACTTTTTTTTTCCTGCTCCCTTTTCAAAGAATCTTTGTGATCTCCCCAATGCTTCAGCTGCTGCTTCTGTCCCTGACACCTTCCGAATTTAGGAACCATCTATAACATGAAATCTTCTTATCATATTCAGGCATTCACAAACCAGAATATTTTTTTTTTTTTAATACAAGACCAAGAAATCCTGGCCATTCCTAGTGGAAGTATTTCTTCTCAACCTGTTTCAAGTTTTATTTTGGCTTTATAGAAAATGCTAAGTTCCATATCTTTACCATTCTTCAGAAATCAGAACTGTCTCATTACCAAGAAGTACACAACTTTTTACATGCTAATTTTAAATTCTAAAGGGAATAGTTGATAAATATACTACAAAAGATCCCATGAAATAGGACCACCTCTTTTCCCACAGCATTTAGATTCAACAAGCTAAAGATCTCAAACTTACTTCATGGTTACTCTATTAGACCTAAACAGTCTTCTCACTTAAAAAAGAAGAAAGAGGAGACAGATTAGTCTTCACRGTAATGATGAAAAAAGAAATATTAAGCATAAAATGAGATACAATTTTCAAACTTCCAAAGGGCTACTATAGTAAGTTAATAGATGGGAACCTTAAACCATGGGATCTGTGTTACTGATGTCCTTTAAAGAGAAAATAACAAGATTACACATAAGATGCCTGTGATGATTTGTGGACCTGTTTTCCAGTTTTGGTATGTCATCTAAAATGGAACAGACCCAGGGAAGTATCACAGAATCATTAAGGTTGGAAAGGACCTCTAAGATCAATATGCTAAACAGCTTTTCTGCATAGAGAAATACTTTGAAGCTATGTGAAGCTGTGTGAACAGCTTTCATAAGGTTTAAGCTTTTGGCACAGAAAAAGTAATTTTGTAAGAAGCTCAAATTAAAATTATAATGGCTCTACAAGTATTTAAAGACACAAAAAAACCTCCAATGGATTTCTCTAGACCAAGAAAACATTTCCTCTTCATGCATGACATGTTTGGTACTATAAAGAAACTACAGCTGGAATACCAGAGACTGTTTGAAAGTACTACCCTCTAAGACCATACATGATACTTGAAATTCTGATTTATTCCTGATTTAACATCCCAAAATGCCAAAGTCATTCCCAGTTTACTTGTGTTCCAATAGATTAATTTTGCCATGTAAGATAGATAAAAGCACTGCAATTCCATTACAGAAGCTTCCAAGTGTTTGTTCAGCCTAAACATACATCGTAAACTTCACATCATAAATGATGTGTTATTCTAGAAGATTCTTCCTTCTGCGTTGCAGGCTAAAAACAGAATAATAAGGATCTAGAAGACTACAGAAGATGTCCTGTGGTTTTTAATTCAAAACGTCRTAAGTTTAGTATACTGTAGGCTTCACTGGATTTCTTTAAAAAAATAAAGATCATCAAAAACACAGAAACCTGAACACCAGACCTACCCAGATTAACTTTTATACTTCACCTTATTTCCAAATGCTTGTCCTTGAAAGATTTTCAAAGATTTTTTTTTAACCAATTTAATTATCCAAAATATGCTATTAATTCTGTAGGCATACTCAAGGAAATTTAAAAGGAGCTTCAACAGTCTTCACTTGGAATTGTTTAAATGATGAACAAGTACCACAGTGTAGAAGCAGCTACTTGCAATAAAATTTCCTCATGATGGCAGCATAAACCATTCCGATGAAGTGCTAAATGACAATACACATTCCTGCTCATACAAAACAGTGAGATATCAACTGCTCTAGTAATAGTGTTCACTACTTTTAATTTTCTCCCTCTTCACATTGCCATTTCTACACTACTTTACAATCGTCTTATTTAGTCCTCAGAATTCCATAGCAGTATTGTTCTACTTCACACATATAAGTTATGAAGAAAGAAGAGGTACCACCCTACAGAGTATTGTGACAAGTGATTTATCATTTTATGCATCTACCCCATATGCTCCATTAGATTTTGTATCATTTGTATATTCTATTTTGAAAAGTCTATGACAACTGCACAATCTACGCGTTTGCATGAATCACTAAGTTGAGGCTTCAATCAAGATCAATGAAGTTCTTCTGAAGGATGATCTTCCATCAAGTTCTGTTGGCTTTTAATGTTTCTGCGTTACAAAGAGGACAATACCATGACTTCGAAGACCCCATTATTTTCTTGGAATTAACAGTAATTTCAAAACGAGCCAGAAGGGTTCTGAAAATCTTGCATTTTATCTTACTGACCTTCCACAGTATATAAATTACAAAGATTTATAGCCAGTTGTCCACTTTTATAAGGTATGAAATTGAGTTCAAAATCTGCATAGATTTCAACTTATAAATAGATTATATCAATTAAGTCTTTGTTGATTAAGAATAGGTTTGAGATTAAAAAGATCACCATGCTTGGAAAGACATTGTTTAAAGGGCTATTACTAGTGCAATTCACTCTTTTCAGACTATGCTGCAAGGTGTTGCTGAGGCTTACTGCCTCCAAAAGCTCATCACCTCACACTTCGAAAGGTCAATGCCCCCCCTCAGATCAGCCACCGTAACTGTACACGTAGCTGTTCCTTGACCCAGTTCTATCAAAATAATCTGTTTTTGAAAACCATGCAGTAGAGTATAAAGTAACCCAGATCACTGAGACAGCAGGTTAGGAAGAGACAATACACACAGTTATGCTGGCTGATCCAAGGGGACAGTAAACTCTTGGGGGAGAAAAGACAGACAAGTAAGGATGAGTGACCACCTCAATCTCCYGCTCAGTTGCAAGTTTCCTATCTGTCTACAGCCTTTAAAAGTGCACTAAGCCCCCACTTGTTTCTCTCTTAGAACACCTACACAGAGTTTAAACATCAGAAGTGCACCTTTATTTATTTCATCTTCATATTACTGACTAGTCATGCTTAAATATACCTAAAAACCTTATCAACTTGCAGTTTTACACCAYCTCTGATTAATCGCCAACTGCTTAAAGGAAGCAATCTTGAGACTCCATCAAACTGAAGATAAACTGCCACTCACCCTATTTCTAGATGTTAATAAAGACTGAAAGAATAAACATTCAGAAGGAAAGGAAGAAGACAAAAAAAACCAAACGGTCTGTTTTAGATAAAATAGACGCTAGAAGAAACACAAATGAAAGTTTCTAACCCATTAAGTGCAGAATGATGTATTCATTCTAGAAGTTTAACTCGCAGCACGTGTTGCAATACTCCAGCCTGTACGACTTGGCAGTTCACATGACTTGGCATTCCTGGACAGAGCAAACAAACATGTTTGCACACAGATGTAACAGCCAAAAGCAGCAGTGAAGGTTTTTTTGGCTGTAGTTAAGCTTTTCCTTAACTATCTTTTTTCATGATTTGGCAGTTTTATCTCCACTATGGTAAGGAGGGTCTTTAACACCAGTTTTCTCAAACCAGACTCAGATTACACTGACTGAAAAGACAGACCATATCTTAATTTGAGGGTTTACAATAAGAAGATTAAAACAAACCAGCAGCACCTTTGTTTTTAAGCAATGTACTCATTGCATAGCAAACAGACATTTACCACATCAAAGAAAAACTAGCTTTATAATGAAAGCCCATCTCCTGAACATTTACGGTTTCTAACAGAATTATTATTCCTCCAGAAACCTCCCATTTTCTTCTCCGTACACCCTTACAGTACACCTATTTTGGCCAAGACAGAAGCAGAGTTTTACCACATTTCCTCTGCTAACAGGATTTTTCAAATGAGCAACAAAGATTGGGAACAGCTGGAGCTTCAGAAGAGGATTGCCGCATTACCAGTAGCAATAAAAAGAATAGATCAAACAGAGGAAAAAGCCAAGTTCTCCATCTAAAAGTTACTAGGTTTAAAAATCACAGCCTAAAATTAAGATGCTGTGGCTGGTATGTCCGTTTGGGTGTATTATTATATAACAACAATGTAATAATAGGAGTCTTATATGAATTTACAGCTTTTTGTTTCTTTAAGTAACCTTAGTTTAATTCAAGAAACATGATGAGGTCAATTGAGTTATGTGAAAGAACTACCCAGATGTAATTAGAAAACACGACTCCTACCATTTTCAGCAAGGCRCTTCTTCAAACATATAATGAAATATTCATGGCCATATTGTGACAGAAGAGCCTACAACCAACTTAAAAGAAGCAAGAGGAATTGCATGACAACCTGTCAATTAAAAAAGAAAAAAAATCCAATSAAGAGGTATATTTGTCAAGACAAACTTTCACTCCCAAATTATTTTTTCCTCTAGTCTTGTCTCTCATTGTTAGAGACTAGCAGAAAATACTAATTTTTATAGAGATGTAACCATGCAATAAATATATCATGAAGACATTTTTTTCAATTGTCAGACAAAAAGTTTCATATGTAGGAGATAATTAGTCAAACACAAGTAAAAAAAAAAAAGTTTTAAAAAGCAAGGGAAATAGAACATTCAAAATTAGATCAAACGCATGACCTAGCAACTGAAAGTACAGAAATGCAGAGATAATGCATAACGTATGTCCGACAGTGAAGTGATGGGTAAGCGGGAGGTACCCTAGCATGAGCCACCATTGCAATATGGCAGTGAAAAAGACAAAATTCAATGCCAGGACACATCATGACAGGTATTTCCAGAAGAGACAAGGAAATAGTTTAAACAGTCTTTAACTGTAAGTGTTTCAGCAAGACTTTATCAAGAATAGCATGCACCATTCTAGACGATCCAGATTTAGAAAACATCAAATAGGTGCATGTAAAAAGGAGRACTTTCTGTATCTGGGGAAGAGATCAGGACACATCAAGTACTCTGTCATTTGCAACAAGCTAGGGCACACCTACTTTGTAAAACATAGCACAAGGTCGAGAAACTTGAGCTAAAGCAAGCCAAGCTAGTGTCTGAACCAGACTGACTGAAGATGGAACATTACGAGACATCTGATAGCCCAGGCACATCATCATGCAGACATGACTATACGGCTTTTGGCTGAAAACTAATGCCTCTGACTTGCATTGTGCTCCAAAGGTATATGAGCTGGGCCTCGTGTTCAATCCACTGCACAGTGCAGACATGCATTAACACGKAGCTTATTCAACCCTTTATTTTGTAGGGTGTAGGGCTGCTCTGTTTAAAAACAAACTAACCAGTAATACAAACACCATAGAAGGGAAAGTTGCCTTCATCAAACAACAGTAATGGCAGGAGACTAGATTGCCAGTAGTTAATACAAGTCAGAACTTAAAACAGAGTTCCCAAAATTTCTTTGTTTCTAACACCATTTGGTAGCTACAGGAAAAAGGAAGAAAAAAAAACCCAAACAAACAAACATAAACAAACAGATGCAGATTAATCAGTCCATGAGATAATTTAAAGGAAGTGGTGAAAATTAGAAGACATGACTGAGTCAATACCTGCTTGCAGA
Organism: Oceanodroma leucorhoa; assembly: GCA_030449065.1. Taxonomy (NCBI): domain Eukaryota; kingdom Metazoa; phylum Chordata; class Aves; order Procellariiformes; genus Oceanodroma; species Oceanodroma leucorhoa. Next base: position 3,645,730 of record JASVER010000044.1, on the reverse strand, counting down.
CACCAGCCTGTTGTCTGCAAAAATTCGAAATAAAAGCTAATTCATACATTTACCAGTGTTTCATAACACTGTTCATGCAAAGAATTCATGGCTGTTTGTAAATATCAAYAAGCGTTTTGGATTCTACTGTATCACTGAAGCCATGAAACTTCTCCAACTGTGCAAACACCTACTTGTGAAATTCAAAACTTCTGAATCAAGAATATTCAAAAGAAGTCTTTGATCTGCAGCATACTAGAAGATAATCTGTTACGAGTTTACCATGCTAAACTACTATGCAAACTAAGATTTCACTCTACTTTTTTTTTTTTTTACTTTTTTCTTAAACTGCCCTTTAAATAAGCAGTAAGTGAGAGCTAAGGAGCATTATTGTAGAGCAAAGGTCAGCAAATTCTTAAAATTTCAAGTCACTGAAAAAATATAGTTTGCTGAAAAAATATAGTTTTCCCATGTCATGAAGGTATTACATGCACAATAGTCTACTTATACACATGGGGGTTTGTTCCACTACTTCAAACTTCCCACAAAGCTCTAACTGGGCAATGCATATTTCTTGGATCAAAAGAGTTCAACATCTGTCCAGTTGGATGCCTCAGACAAACAATGCCTTCCTCAGCTGGGAAATAACTTTTTTTTTTTATTTAACATACATGGGGTTATCTAGTAAAAACTCACAAAGCGCTAACCGTTTTCCCTCTGTGGTCTCTTCAGTCCAGCAAAGGAATCTGACCTGAATTCCTGCCTCCATCAATCTGGTTCCAGCAATGATAGTGGAATCTCCTCCTTCCTCCCCTCCAACCAGGTGAATGACAAGGGCATCAGAAGTTGGGTATTTTCTTCTCACTGGCAAAGTAGGGCCTCAACTATCATACACAATTTCACCAAGAATATACCTTCTTCTGATACAATCCTAAGTCCAGAATGTCAGGAATCCCAGCTGCCTCTGGAATCATTAGATTATTCCAAAAGTATAAAACCCATTTTGTTGCAGTTCAACCCATAGAGCCAGGATGACTGATGTGCTGAGAGAAGGATGTTAAAAGCTTCAAAGATCAAACTAAATCTAGAGAAAGGAAGAAACCCCTGCTTCACCCATAAAAGGACAACTAGCAATACGCAAAATCTTGCCCCAAACTAATTTGAGGAAGACTTTGGTGTGTAAGCCTTACCCTTTCCCAGTGAAGAATCACAGACACATAGAAAAGCCTAGACTGGAAGGAGTTTCAGGCAATCATCTGGTCCAACCTTCTGCTGAGAGCAAGGCCTTAGATTAGACAATCCAGAGTCATCCAAACCAAGTCTTGAACACTTCCAACAAGGGAGATTCCACCCCTCCTCTAGGCAACCTACTCCAATGTTTAATTGTTCTCACAATGAAGAATCACCTTTCCCGGCTGATCAGGGATGATGGTGAAGGCTTATGAATGCTGTACTTGAATGGTAGAGGGCAGTGCTTATACAGCCCCTTCAAGCCCCAAAACACCTAAGCACAATCCTTAACATGCACAGGTTTTCTTACATGTGCATTTGTCAAAAGTGGGGGGAAAAGAGGACAGATTCGCTAAGCTCTTACCTATGCTAGAAATAAATACTATGTTAAATGAAACATTAATACAGTTTTAACCAATCCAACATAAGTACCAGACTTGGCCTTAGAGCAGCTGACAAGAACAATCACACTAGAATATATTTGGCTAAGAGGCACTCGCTCATTAGCACTTCAGCAAGAAGAGTAATGTATAGTGGCATTAGCTGGGGAGATACACATTTCCAATATTTTGGGCCAGCCTTGCCTTTAATCCAACTAAAAGGTTTTGGCAGGCAGTTAAGAGCTGCCGTTTGCTAACAGAGGTGATATTTAGYGTATTTATTAAGACCTCGGCTCCTGCCATCATGTAATGACTTAAGAATGCCTGCTTTCATCTTCTAAAGATGTTCCTAACATTCATAGTTTAAGAGAGAAAAAATAGGCCCTGAAGAGGCTCAGGAAACAGGTATAAATAACAAATATAAAGAGTAGGAGCCCAGTAAATCTAGAAATCGTTAAGCAATTCTACATGAGAAATATAGATTCCAGACATTCTACTGTACTCCACACATAAATTATAATAAAGTCCACAAATATGCTATTTTAAAAATCCTCTTTTTTGCATTTTACTTAGAAGATTTTCATAACTCTTAAACCCTAACCATTTCCTTTGTGTGTTCTTTTACCTTCCCCCCCAACAAAAATTCAAAATTTTACCTTGTAGAGACTATAGCTCAAAATTAATTTAAATAAAATAAGAACAAGTGAAATTCTTTGGTTTCAGTTTCCCAACTGCCCCATCCATCTGCCATTTCTATTCCTCTAATTTACATATATCCTCATAAAAATAAGCAAGCCATCTAAACTGTAGACATAAGCAGTGCAAAAACTTCCATTCAAGTTCTATATAGCTTATAAACAGGTACTGAACAGCACATCTATAAAAAGACCTGATCCAGTTGCTGCCACACAAAGTTTCATGTAACTATTATGAACAAGCAAAGGCTATTTGGCGATTTTCTCACAAAGCCGTCACAGTCCTTCACAATGAAGATCAAAACGCACACATGTAAAACTCACCAGTTGAGCCAAGCACAGTAAAGTCTTGAAGAAGRATTAGAGCAAGACAATCACAGATGCCTGCACTGGCATTTCTAACTTAAGTGTAACTTGGCTTGAAGTTTTGCTATAGCATCACTGACAGTAACGGAGTTCTTCAGTAACAGCAGTTTGAYTGGAAAAAAGAAAACATTTTTTTGAAAGCTTAAATATTTACTTTAAAATAATTTAAATAATTTTAAAAATAAATTAAATAATTCACTTAAAAAAATTTAGCTCGTAGACAGAAAAGCACGATAAACAATGAAGACTTCAACAAACATCTCCCTTACAGAGCTCTCTACCATTCTTTCAACACACACACACACACAAAAACCCTATACGCCAAGCATTCATCTTCTATGTTTGTCAAATTTCCGAAGTTCCATACTTGTACTATATTATATAAGCAAACCGAGACAGAATGGATGAGCACTTCGTGCACTAGTATGCTAAAATTCAGATTTGCCTTTAAGGCTGCTGATTTACCATATTTTCTTATAGCCGTTCTTCACAACACAGAACTAAAAAGGAAGCCAATGCAAAAGCTGACCATGCTTATTAAACCTTCTAAATTTACTACAAAAGACAGTTTTAAGCAACACTAGACCGGAGGGCAGAGCTGCCATTTGGAGGTCCCTTGACAGGCTGAAGAAATGCGCTGACAGAAACCTCATGACGTTCAACAAAGACAGATGGAGGCTCATGCACCTGGGACAGAATAAGCCCGTACAGCAGTGAAGGTTGGAGGCCCACTGGCTAGAAAACAGCTTTGTACAAATGGACCTATGGGTCCTGGTGAAGAAGTTGAACACAATTTATTACTCAATTTTCATTCTAGATCTTGACCTCTCCACTACATTACGACAGGGAAATGCAGAAAACAAACAAAAAAAAGACAGAATCTACACCAAGAGATTATTACACACCTTTAAGTTTTGTAGAACAAGCAATACCAGGAAAGCAGGGGAAAGGAACAGATAGCCCTTGTCTCAAAAACAAAAACTAGTGTATCAAAATAAGCTGGTTCGCTAATAAGGACTGACATGCTCCTGCAGAAAAGCACAGGCTGACAAAAACAATTAGGGAAGCCTCAACGTACTTTGCCGACTAGAAGTTCCTTGTCCCTATCACCTGGAAATGGGTCTGACAAAAACCAGTTTCAACAAGGTTCAGCTTCTGTGGTTTCCAAAAAGACCCTCTCACACACAGAGCTCCTTTCATGMGTCAGTTGCACTCTCCAGAAGACTAGCACACTTCCATTATTTTCAAGAAGCTGAGTGTTCACATTCGGAATAAAGATGAAGCCTTAGCAAAGACAGAAATGCAAACGTAAAATTACACTATTGATGCTCACTGCCTGTCTAAAAGAGGTATAAACGTTGAGCTTTTTGAAGATTTATAAGTTATTTCTACTTCCAAAATATATGACATTCCTCTAAACAGGCTTGGATAGGAATTTTTTAAATTACATTTTATTTCAATATTGCTGTTCTCCCATTGTCTCAGGAATACTCATGAACCCTAGATATAACCATACATCATTGTATTCTACAGATTCATCAAGAAATTTTCTTGGCTTAAACCTGTATTCTTTAAAACATACTTCTAAACATCAATTTTTATAGTCTTCCTCACTGCCATTTCTGAAGATAGTTTTTGTCTAAATTTGATGATCTTGTTTGCTTCTGTAATTTTATTAAATTCTTCTTGAACTATTTTTGTAATACTGAAAATTCTAGCCCCTCATAAAAATAGAGACACGTAAAATAATTGTCATCTTGCATTAATTACAATCTGATATTTCCAGTGAGGAAGAAATGCAGAGAATAGAGTGCATGACAGGCAGATCTTTAGGAAAACCGTCAGTCCTATAAAAATTTTTTACTTTTAYATTAGATAGTATTCTATTATTTAGAAATCCTCACAATTGATACACTAGAGCTTAAATTTTTAATTTTCTCTCATTGACTACATGCCATAATCACCACCACATTCTACCCATATGTTTCCTTCTGGAGATAAAGTTACTGTTACCAACTCTCCCCCTCCCAAAACCACAAAAATAGACACACTTTGTCAAATACAACTCTTAGGGCTTACAAATATTTTGGTAAGGTTTGTTATTTAAAAAAACCAAACCAAAACAAACAAAAAACCCCCAACAAAACACCAAAAACCAACTCACAATTCCTATGCTCTTTGTTGGATCTCATTAAGAAATAGAAGTAGGACAACATCCAAATTCACCAAGTTAGAAATATGAGTTTGTTTTGCCATCTATGGAAACTATTTTGCAGCTAGTCAATACCACAAAGATCAATAAAGCCAATAACAGGCTTTCTTCCTAGACCTTTGCAAATAACACCATATTAGCATAAAAAGCAGACAGTAGAAGATTGCAGATCAGCTGCAGTTTTCAACATGACTACATAAACATCTGAAGAACAATAAACAATTCGTCTTACTTATTCAAATGAATCATTTCAAATTGCTCACCAGGAACTACATATGGTCAGGCAATGCTTCTGCTTTCTGGGATACACAGAAGTGTGCCTCCTGTAATTTGGTTTAAGCCACAAATACTTTGAGAACACTCTGCAGCAGCACAATCCCATTCTGTACCTTAACAATAAATGTGTTCTGTTGAACTGCAGGAAAGGCATGCCATCTTGCAGGAAGGGCTCCCATTGTATACGTCTTTACAATTAAGCTGGTCTTTCTCRAAGCTGTTAAGCAACACATTTTGTTAAATGTCATACCAAGTGCATTCTATGAGATGGAATGTACGTGGTATCCCTGCAGAAACCACATCCTCCCACCACAGCTGTAGATTTGAATGTTCCTCTGTATTCCTTGTTTGGAAAAAAGGACAAAAATATCCAATTTTTTACAAAAGTAACTCTCCATGCACCAAAACAATGGCTTGGTATTTTGCAAAGTTCTTGAAAAGGAAATTTACTCAGTTTCCCSGATCTCAAAGGGTAGAAAACAAACCAAGTGCCAAGCAGTATCACATCTCTACAGGAAAGTCTATGTACCATAAATACGTATCAGAACGTATCAATGATCTAGCCTGGGTGTCTGCATCCTTATACAACACTCGGACTCCATAAATGGTACTTAAAAGCCTGAACTATTTTAAAAGCATGTGTATCTGTGTTAACTCCGTAAGACATTCATTGTCTATAACCATTTGTAAAATGCCCATTTTTTAAAACAAAAGCTTAATGCTCTTCCAATAAAGCTTAAACATAGATGTCATTTAGCAAATTGTTAATTCTTCCTATCTCTGTCAAAGGATTTTTGGCATAGTAACTTCATTTCAAATTCCACATGAAGTCCAAGGTAAGCTTTCACAGGTAAAACTACCTAATTTTAATTATACATTGCTTTTATTTAACTGGAGCTATTTTAGTTCTCAGTGATGTGACAGGRGTAAAAAGCAAAGGCTAAGACGTATTTAAGAAAATGAATGTAAAAAAAGTAAAATGAAAATTACTTCAGATGGGAAGTGTATAAACCAAACTCTTTAAGGACAACTGCCAAATCTCAAGGAATGTCTAGTCTCTTGAGAGGTCTAAATCTCTAGGCTGTGCTCTACTTAATTCTCATCTGCCATGCAGTTCCACTGAATGTATAATTTTCTGAAGAGCTTAAGTCCAACTAAGATCCTATTACTACTGAAAGGAACAGTTCCACCTCCTGCCCTCCCAATGCTCCCTCTGCACCAGCACTGGTGCTTGTGCAGCCACGCAGCAAAGCGAACGGCAAGTTATTCAGCTGAAATCAGTCTCTAGTAGGATGTGGTTTTCAGCTAGATCAAAGAAGTGAGCTGGAGCAACAGGCTGCTAACCAGGTGTTCCAAAACTGGTCAGGAAAGGGCTRCAAAGGAAAGATGGAGTGGAAATGTTAGCATCCCTTTCATTGGCAGCTCATTTTTAGATTAATTTAAGCCCCTCAAGAAACTTATTAGCTAGTCAGTTTGTGTTCTCACCCACAGCAATCAGGATAGGACTTCACACCTTTTTCTTCTAATGAAAGTGAAGAAGTTGAATTAATTGGCCTCTAACTCAGCCATGCAAGTAATCCAAAATCCACCAAAACCAGCAAGCTTCAGATTAGACCTTTAATGACCTAGAGTGGTGAAAGCACATAATTTACTTTTCTTGTCCTTTGTTTCTACAGAAATGCTCAGAAACAGGCACATGTTAATTCCTTTGACTTTTCCACTCCCACGCACTGGATATAAGTAGCCCACTGTCTGGTGGCAACAACTACTTCAACCAAGCACATAATACCCCCCACCCCCCCAATAAAAACAGCAACCTAAGAAAGAAATTCCTGCCAAGTTTTAAGAACCAACAAGAAACTTTTCAGGGCWCCATTTAAAACTTCTCAGAATACAAAATGCATATGCCTATGATGGGGTGAGGGGAGTGAACTTGGGAAATGGTACGAAACAGAAGACAAAAGTACAAAACTACCCAAGGTTAGTTGTTTTCAAAAGTCTTGGTTCTTCTCCCTGTACATTTGATAACCTGAAAAAGGTAAACAAAGACACCTATTGAAGTTAAGGAAAAAATGGAGAAGAGTTTTTTAATAATCTAACTTTCAAAGAAGGTACTGCAGTACCCTTAATGCTTTATTCACGGATTTTCTGACTTCAATCACTCTAGTTCTTTGTCTTTCACTTAGATACTCCTGCTGACAGTATTTTGTTAGCTCTTTGGAATTTGAAAGCTCACAACAGCTATTGTCACAAATGAGAAGCAAAACTAGGGACTTTGTTGAATAGCTTAATTGTATGCAGGCAGAATACATTTTAGAGTCAAACTGAACATTGAAAAACAGCAAGATATCTGAATCTGTGTTGAGACTCTATTTAGAATCAAAACTTTGATTAATCCCAGAGAGTATCTCAACTAAGTAAGAAAAACCCAGGAAATGTTACAACACAGAAGCAACTATCCACTTTGAAAGACTAACATGAATTTTAAAAAAGCCAACACTACTGTTTTCTTTTATAAATACTTGTTATTCCATAATTCCAGACTAGTAGGAAGCTGAAAACCTACCAAGGAGAAAGTTCTCCCCCCTAGACCCAAATCGACAAGCCCAAAAATCAACAAGTAGATATTAATTTTAGGATCTTTACTGAAAGCAYTTAAGAAAGAAAAGTTCTTTACCCAGAACAGCTACAGAGGTAAGCGACTTTTCTAGTCCTGTACCGAAAGACCTACCATCAACCAGTACCGGCTGCATAATAAGTTGGTAGAAAGCAGCTGCACAGTAAACTTCCATATAAGATATGGTGTGGGATTTACTTCCTACATCTCTAAACATCAATAGCTGAGCTAGTCATTGCATTGCAGTCCACTGCATTTCACAGTGGAAAGAAAGAGAATTTGGGGGAACAAGTCATCTGATCTATTTTAGMTCTCAAATTTAAGACAGTTGAAGTTGCCCTAGAAACACCTTTCTTCTGCTCCCTATAAATGAACCTGAAAGTGGCTTTCTCAGGTGTCATCTATGTTACAGATATCTACAGCTGGACAAAAAGTAGAGCTGTATATGACTTCTAGCTAATGGCTTCAAGACCCTAACAAATGCACAAGACATGCACCAAAGAAAAGCCATGGGTGAGCATATCACATCACAGATTTGGCTGAGTTTGCTAACTAGGCAATCATATAATAACCGAGTCCCTGCAAGGGTGGTTTGACGGATGGCCTTGTTTTCAGGATAGAGACATTTTGTTTTACACACTTATTCTTTTGGCAGCTGTGATCTCATGGTCATATCAGGACACACGGCTTCTGGACACCCTTAGCACAATCTCTCTTTCCCCTCTTATGAGTTAAGAAACCCCAAAAGAATACCAAGAACATGTTTTCAGCATTCTTGGTAAAGACATCTCTAGACTGTAAAAAATGTAGAGCAGTCCTAAAACACAATCTTAGTGAATAAAATTGCATAAGGAATGAAAGATGCTAAAAGGCAGAACCAAAACTATACTTCTACTACAGTAACATTCAACAATTAAGAAGCATAGTTAAAATTGATCCTACTTAATTCTTCATGAACATATCGCTTCTTTATGTTAAACAAACTGCAGTACAATTAAAAAGCATCTAAATTATTTGAGATACCTGTATTTATGAACTCTAGTGTAAAACTGCCTCAATGTAAAACTTGGTAACGGATAGGACAAAAAAATAAATTTGGGATTAATCTCAATGTACTTTTTTAATATAACTGTATTATCTGGCTTTATATATATGTACATATGTATACTTTATATGTACATATGTATACTTGTATTTGTATACATATTCTATATATTTATGTATATGAGTATTCTGCCAATTCTTCTGTTTATTCTCAGACTGTACTGAAAAGATTTATAAACTAAAATATTAATTACCAAAGTAATTTATTAAATCAATAGCTATTGTTCTTCAGCCAAGACCAGCATACTGTTGAATACCCTCAAATCACACAGTATTTATTCTGATACACATATAACTACGCAACATTCACCCAATACCTGGAAGTTAATCTCTCATAAAACTTGTATATATAGTACAAAAAATTTAAAATTAAATATATATGCATATATATATATATATATATCAAATATATATATAAAATGCTGTTCAGGAAGTGCTACGGCAGCATATTTTGCAAACAAAATTGTGCCAGCAGTTTACAGAAATATAAATACAGAGATACTGAAGAGAATAACTTTTAGATTAGAGCCTTCAGGTTCAGATTATGTTAGGAATATCCAAGAACACAAAGGAAGTGGACACCATTAGAACGAATTTATGCCAAATCTGAAAACTCATTTAAATGGTTAAATTATTATCACAAGTAAGTCTAGCCAAGGAGCATTTAACCATTTTTCTAAGGCAGGACTGCAGCTTGTGCTAGATCAGCAGGAAGTACAGTAGTCATGTATAGCAGGACTCCAATTTGGAAAAGATTTAAAAAAGGAAGGCATCACACGTTGTGTAACTTCCAAATACACATGGGGAGAGTATCCTGAATTATAATTTGACTATTTGATTCTATCATCTGTAACAAAGTCACCTAGAATATTCAAAGGACTGGGTCCAAACTTCAAAATTAAAAAAAAAAAAAAAAAAGAAAAAAGAAAATACAACATTTAGTCACCACACTGAAGGAGAAGATGACTAAACAAACTATTTTGAAATGATATTGTTTAAAACATTAATTAAAAAATTTGGGGGTGAGAGGGAGAAGAGGAATCTGAAGGTAGTGAGAGAGGGCAAAACCAAGAAACAAATAAGAGAATAACAAATACTCCGCCTGATAAATAAATCTTACCCTATATACCTCCCACATTCACTTTATTTTTCCAACAGAGATGCGTACAAACATACAACAAGCATGAACAAAAACTTCTCAAAGCTTAGTTAAAAATAGAAAAACATTGGTTTTAAGACAGTTCCCCAAATACCTTTCTGTCCCTTATTTCACTTATTGCGGACCTTTACAAAAATCCAGACCTATACTGGCAACCACAGGCTTTGCTACAATCTCCACATAGCCTGAAAGCTTAACTCTTTATCAAAATGTTTGGCTATGTTAAAGTAYGGTATTTTCTATATAGAGAGAAGTTATGCTTCCTTTATAAAAATATCCTGTTTTAAAATGCAGAACTCTGACAGCCAAGCTTTCCCAGTTTTAATATATTCCCTAGCATACTTGAGAAAAAGTTAAACTGCAGGAGAAATGCATGTCAAGAATGTAACAACATACAAAAATGAATCTGTAACAAGCCCAGGTTTTATGACAGCGTAACTACATTAATTTTCAAGACGTTTAGCTTTTTCTATAGACTCATTTGAGTGACCCATTATTTAGCATTCTTCATTTTCCATCCATTAAAATTTCACTTATGAATACTTCTCACAACCGTCAACACACTCAGCTTACTTGAAAGGCTATTGTTAAAAGCTCATATAAAGGAAAAGATAGAGACAGAYACTGTGGGTTTATCTCAGAGAACAGAAACAGTTTCTGGAAAAAGTCAAGGCATGAGATTTAAAGATGACAGAATAAAGCCTTTAATTACAATTCAGTGGGTCATCTAAGTATGCTAATTTATTAGTGTGCAAGTAAACATTTGATTCTTCAAAGTTTTCCTCTATTTCCCACACAATTTTTGCCTCCTATCTTTACATACATTTGCTAATACTCACTACTTATGGGTAATTTGGTAGAAAACCCATCACAATGGATGACACACATTCTGGCAAAACATCACACGCAAGGAGAACTCACTGGAGGGAAGAGTGCTGGGATCTCAAAAGCGTCGTTTGAAATTCAGTACCTTGGTTACAAGCAAGATACAGGTTCTTAAACTGCCAACTTTGACTTCTAGTTAAAGAGATGAGCACTTCAGCAATCATTTTAGGAGAGCAACGGGTACATCCATAGCTACAGAATTAATAGGAAGAAATTCTATAAAACACCCTACTCCTTTACATTGTAACATCTTCCTGTGTGTTTCCTTCTGCATGTAGGCTCAGTCAATACTGTTCTGACTTACTGACACCTTTTCCATCTTTGCTAGATTCTCAGCTTTCTTGTCCTGGCGGGCTACTCGATGCTGGCCACTGAGGTCCAGCACCTCCCAACACAAATCAGACCACTGTTTACACGTTCCTACGTTTCTTCTGCATGGCTGCTGAATACAGTATCTCCATTACTTTTTCAGCTGATTACAACTCAGATAACTGAATGGAACTTATGAGGCACACATAATGAGAGTTAATTATATTCACATGATGCAACTGAATTTATGGTTGCACAAAATCTCAGCTACTGTAACAATTACACAGACCTAGCAACTCCTCATGCACAAAGCAACAAGTATACTACTATGACATTAGAAGAGGTAAGACAGGACAAACACGCACATCAGTACTACCGTAAGGCATACTAATCTAAACCATGGCAAGATGGTTTACCCAAGTCTTCCACATAAAATTAAAAACCAACATAACATCTTTCTACAAAGTTTTGGACTAGGATCTAATTACATAAGAAACAAATGGTTATTACATTCTTCAGAAATGTATAGCAATAACTATTTTCTTAGTCTGAGTAGTTTAGCTATATAAACTTGGTCTTTTTAAGTATTGACAGAAGCCCAACTCTAGTAAGATTCAAAATTGTGAACACACAATCTATCATTTAATTTCATGATTTAGCTTAAAAACAAAAGGCCTAAACAAATGCCTCAAAATGGATGACAAGTTTGAACACTAACTGCTAAAGAAATTTCATTTTCTAAAAAGGTACTCTCAAGGTCACCAGCTGAATCACCACCAAATAATGTTTATATTCATCAACCAATCTGGACGYCATCTGTTATATTTCAAGATTCCCCCTCCTATAATAACCATGAGGGAAAGAGGCCAGTAAGCGCAATCCCCCCCATCTATAACAGTGTATATAGCTAGTGTATAGACAGTACAGACCCCTTTATTTTGTGCCAAATATAATAAATAATGTGGAGATAAAGTAGAAAAAAACAAATACATGTGCTAAGTAATAGGAAAAACAAATCTTATTGGTTTTAACAACTTCATTATTCTCCTGTTTATTAAATATTTGTAGGAGAGACTTTATAAACAAGCTAAGCTTTGATATATATRCTGTTATTAACTGTTCTGGTTTTGTTCTATTACTTTAAGTGCAGAAATTGCAAGCCATTCATATATTTAAGGAATACACACAAAGCTATTTAGTTGTAGTCAAGCGGATATTGTCTCCAGGTTAAATAAAACYGTTCTCCCTTTCTTTCTCCTTTTCAAAATCCTGGAATGTCACACAGAGGATTTTACAAAAGTACAATGCCTATGGTGAGGTACTGTACTCTCTACACCAAACAATTTTGTCTGCAATAGAATGGCAGCACATGACATATTCAAAAGCACTGCAAGACCATGCGCATCATGGCCAAACTAACATTCCTAGGATTTGGCCCTGGCTTTAAACCGCAAAGCAGACATGTTCTAGTTATATCCTGTAATGCTATATTGTTTGTTTTGATCACTACTGTATTTTTTCCACACCAAGTGATACGGTAATCACAGAAGTAAAGTGGGGACTAATGTTTACTCATTTATAGACCAGTATACAGCTGAGTAATCTCCTAACAATTTCTTGGAAAAGCTCATGTCCAGACATTATATGTTTAGGAACAGTCACTCACATACTGTACACATCCCTGCACTAATTCTTTCCCTCTCCTGTTACGAATCGCAAAAAGTAAAAATTTCTTGGGCAGCACATAAACACACCATTCACTGTTCTAAGAGTTCCAAAACGTAAAAAGCATRTATGATTTAAAATGTTTCAAAAGAGTGTTCTTCTAAAGAAATTACAGTGTTAAACTGGAAAACTACTACGAAAAATATCCAGCCTATAAAGTACAATCTATTCAATAATCAGCCACCTTAGCTGAAGATATTGTTTTCCAAAGCCATTCTGAAGGCATCAGAAGTTAAACATCATTACTTGAAAAGTGCCATTTATGTTACACACACGAACAAAAGCAATCATTGTCTTGTCTGAATAAGGCTGACTGCAAATRCTTTACACTACAACAGGCCCTTTATTGTACTATCCAAGAGCTTCACCAGTTTGAAGTAACAATGAAGTTTTAATGGAACTTCCCTGGAATCTACTGCTTGATTTTTTGGATAGGTCTCCCCTGGAAATATTTACTATTATCAGCATCTTTGTAAAACCTTACCATCCAAAACATGACTTCTGACAAGACRTTTAATGCCTTATTTTCCACAAATCCAGCATGATTTTTTCCTCACGTGTAAGGATACAAGTTCTGTAGTTCTATGCTGATGCAAATGTTAAGTCCTGTCATTTCTACACGTGCATGTGTGGGAAGAGGGAGGGTATGTTTGTTTTTAAATACAGCTAGCACAACTTGTCATACTTCCCAGACTCTAGATTTAGAACAGAAGGGTTTTTGARAAGTGTTTTATTGGCAGTATGAGCTCCAAGTCATGTACATATCTGCAGGCAAGTACATCTGTTGCATAGGTGTGTATCTTTGGACTTCTACCAGTTTCCCCTGCAGTTTAACACCAATTTATAGCAGAATTTATAGAGGAAAACAACAGAGATTCCATGAGTAATCCAAGCCAAGCCTCAATTAAGACTTTCAAAATAATAATTACTTGGTGCCAAATATGACAGTACTTCTTATAGAACACGCTTTAAGAATCCAAGAAGGGCTAGCCAAAGACTGCAAATACTTACTGTCCTGGTTCCGGCTGGGACAGAGTTAACTTTCTTCCCAGTAGCTGGAGGGGGTGCTGAGTTTCGGGTTTGGTAATGTGAGGAATGCTGATGGCCCATTGATGCTTTGGTTGTTGCTGGGTGGTGCTTGCACCTAGGACTTTTCAGCCTCCCATGCTCTGCCAGATGCAGGGGGAGCTGGGGAGGAGCATAGCTGGGGCRGTTGACCCAGCTGGCCAATGGGGTATTGTATACCGTGTGACATCATGCTCAGTATAAAACTGGGAGGGGGGCTCTTGTGTTTGGGACAAGCACGTTYGTTCAGAACACGTGGGGGGTCAGCAGTTGCATTGTGCATCGCCTGCTTTGTATATTCTGTTATTGTTGTTATCATTGTTATTATCACTGTTCTACTTTGTTTTATTTCCATTATTAAACTGTTTTTATCGCAACCCGTGGGTTTCCCTTCGTGTCCCCTCCCGATTCTCTCCCCCATACCGGAGTGGGGGCAGTGAGCGAGCAGCTGCGTGGTGTTTAGTTGCGGGCTGGGGTTAAACCACGACACTTAGCCTTTATTCATTTTTATTCAACAGTCTCTCTCTAAAAGCACGTATAAACCCAATCTCCAGCAGCTTTCTACATTTCTGATTGTCGCTCCTAACACTGTGAAAAGAACAGAGCTTTAGTTTGGAACTAGTTTTTTTGCATTTCTATGCAAAAACAAGCTAAAAAGGTTTAAAAATAGAAATAGGTAAAATGCTTTTAATTGCCATCCTAGTGTTAATAAACTCTTTCTAATGACAAAACACTGTTCCTTAAGGGTAAACAAATAGGAGTTACCAGCACATGCACTTTCTCATTGCAAAAAGATTAAAATTCTGTAACAGCCTCAAAACAAAGTTGTTAGAAGACATAGAAGCACTGCAGAATCCAGTTTAAAAAAAGAAAAAAAAAAATCTGTTAAGGTTATCCTTTCTTTCAGCATGTATTCAGTTTCCTATTTCTTCTTTCAAAGCACATGCATTACAACAGTGTTTTCACATACTTATTTTAATTTTTTTTTAAAAAGCCAATAAATAAGATTTTCTTTTAAAGAAAAAAAAAAAMCAACACACAAAACCAAGCCAAGCAATGAAGTAATCTGATTATTGGCAAGCAAGCCATAAAAACAGGCACATCATATACAAAAGCACATACATTTCAGGAAAAAATACACAGCACAAAAAATACACAAAAAATACACAGCACATACACAAAAAAAAAATTCTCAATAGAAAACTACATCAGCAGAAGAATTTAAYCTTTTTCATCATGAACCATGCCAAATCTAACTGAACAGCATTATTATAAATAAGCATCCAAATTATTTAACTGATGTACAAAAATTATTGGTGCCACCATACCCCTCCACATGAAATGTTCAGAAGGCTTCAACCATCCTTTGAATAATCATGCAGAGATGCTGCAGAACCAAATGACAAAACCACAGTTGTCTGTTTTCCTGATGCAGAGTATACCACTGACTTTTAAAGGCACAATTTCAGTATAATTTTCATTTATGAATTGAGTATTTTAGAATGTTAACAACAGCAAAAAATGCCAAGTGACTGMAGTAAATAAAGCTAAAGGTATGTCCATAACTTAAGTTTTTATGGACAGAGACCTGATATTACCTTTGAAGCTAATAATGCATGTGTTGGTTATTAAAGAACTAAGTTTGGGGTTTTTTAAATGTGAATTTGGTGGAGCAAAAATTACATTAAAACAATCTAGCCAAATTTTGCTGCAGACAGAATTTTTGTGTCAACTTTCCAAATTCTAAATATTGTTGTTCTAGTATTTGCTAACATCTTCATCCTAAATTAGCCCACCAACCTGAGAGCATGAACAATGTTTCGCAAGCCTTAAATTGCCACATTTTAGAAAACAAACAAACTAACTAAATCCTACCACAATTATGTTTTGTGTTCAGTGAGATYGGAAAGCCCCTGAAGATTAGTTGAGCTGGCATAACAAACTGAACTTGCCAGAACAATTCCTCTGGTTTATATGCTGTTCCTTGCGGCCATATTTCCTGAGGAGTGCTCAAAACCAGACATATTTCAAGTTGGATAAACTCTTTGGGCATTCTGCTCCTGCAACTCTCTTTTATGAGTAAAGAGCCCCCTTATCACATGACAGGTTTGGGAATCGAGATAAACAACTGAAGTGCATGAATGTACCCTCTCACCTGAGAAGAGCACACGCTGGAGGACGCCTCCGTCTTGTTAAGAGGATACGCACTCACAGGTAACAGGCACACGCACGTCCCAGGCACACGATGAAGCAACTGCATGCAGACATCCTCAAGCACAAGGAGGAAGCAAGAGGCACAGGTCTTCTGGGCCTTACTGAAAGAAACTGTGGCTCCTCCCACTACAAAGGATGGGCATCTCTGAATTAAACGGCGAGTAAAACTTACTACGCACATTTTTTTTCTCCCATTTACAATATTACTCATCTTCGGTGATAAAATGCAAACTCTATAAAATGTTAGCATGACGATATCTTGCATTATTTAAAGCACTTTATGCTGCTGTACATTTTATTGGTCTTGAATTCCATATAAACAGAACAAAAGGATATACTGTTATTATGATCACAATCTTCCACATTAAACCATATTATTTTAAGTTACTGGTCCTAAAAGGAAAACAGTTCTAGTATCATACTTTCTTCAACGTCCAACTTAATTCTTTGTAATCAATACTAGGCAGATCATTTAAGTAAACTTCACCAGGCACAAAATTCTGAACCTAACACAATTCTACTTTGAATTCTCAGGCTTTATGTAATTACAAAAATCATTCAACAATTCCATGTTAACTAGGAAAACAAAGATCTGAAACTGTTCTTTCTTAGTTATGCAACTGAGGAGCTTGGAGAAAAGATGCATCATTTCAATTCTATTTTTCAAGATGAATTCATCAAAACTGAGACATTTAAAGCACATTTATTCCTTAATAGTTGCAGAGTTGGCACCAAAAATGCCCTCTTGTGGCACAACAGAACCCTGCAGAGCCTGCTCTCAGTTCTTTCAACTGAAATTTTAAAACAAGAATGTATTACTTAAGGCTTATTTTGAAAGTAAAATGAAAGCCCATAATAAACTAAACTAAAACTGCAGACATTGTTCAGAGTTCGAATGAACGCCTGAACTTAGTTTTTCTATGTGGTTCTTTCATTTCCCTTTTTTGAGTGTTAGCGTAAACATCTGGTCCCTCCTGTAAATCTACGCATAATCAAATTCCTGGGGAAAGCTGTTCTGGGAACTGAGCACAGTCACTTTGGCAGATTCCTGAAAGGGAATTGTGCTGTTTGGAATCTTTTATTAAAGAATATGTATAAAAACAACTTCACTGGGAAAGTATCCATGCGCTTCGACTTCTCCAACAATAGGCAACAACTTGCAGGATTGCCTCACTCTCATCCCCATAGACTACTAATTCTCAGAGGTGTACCACTGAACTTGAAGAGGAACAGTCAACAGACAACTGCAAGACAGACAACTACCCAGCAGATTTGTCCTCCCATGAAGCAAAGCTAGCACACTACATATTTTTCTGTTAATAGAAATGTGACTGTGATGCCTTCAATTCCCTTATTTGAAAGCAGCACCTTTCACACAGGTTTTATTTTTGCTGCTTTTTAACTCTTAGTCTGCCAAAATGACATTAACGTAGCGGTTCATCTGCAAGCAAACCAAAAAAACATTACGAAAGCCTTTCAACTGAAGTCAAACCTCAACAGGCACTGAAATCCTGATTGTCCAGCGAGGAGGGGAGGGGGGGGAAGTCTCCCATCTTGCATCTACAATACAGCACAGTTAAGAGCACATTCTTTAACAGATCTCTSTTGGTTGCAGTTTCCCAACCGATGGCAATTCAGGCTGCTCGGCAGTCTGCCAGATTATTCAAGAGGATAGTCACTAACAGCTTGTTTCCCTCGTCCTGCTCCTGTGTAAACAGTCTGCTGTGAAAGGTGTTACTCTGTTTTTTCAGAACACAACTCAAATAGGAAACAATTGTTTGTAAGCACAGGAATACCATATTTCAGCTGCCAGTTAATCTGCAACAACCACGAGATGAGCATGGTCATAGTCCACTAATGCGCGACCATTACAAGCACTGGGGCCGAGCTGGCAGTGGCATATGCAGCACTGCGCAGCCAAACAGATGAGGGAATGGGCCAGTTTGAAAGTGTTCAGTTTGAGAGAAAAAAACCCCACATTTTGGTCAAACACGAAAATATTCAACCAGTATTTTTAGCTCAGTGCAGTAATTAAAAACAAGAGAAAAAAACCCACACAACACTTTCACAACCTATYATAAGCCCAAAATTTCAGTTGGAATAGTCAGACAACCTTAGAAAACAACAAAGCATTTTAATTATTTGAGTATCTGAAACTTTCTCTTTTCAGACAGAAACCATCCATGTTTGATTTTATACACAGGCATTGTCGAAGTTTTCAACTGAAGTTTCAATTTCCGAGAAAATTTTTTGCAATACTTGTTATAAAAAACATGTCTTTTAAAATAAAGTTATCATTTAATCCTTAGTGAAATCACTACGTCATTTCATCTGTAAGAGCACAGATGTAAACTTAAAAAAAAAAATAATCCTTTTTGACAAGTGTCACTGAGCTTTTTTCCAAAACTTGGTTTGTATATAGCTGAGTTGCAAGTCTTCCTGTGAAGAGTCAAATGCACGCACCGTAGACTTATTTGTATCCCATATTTTTTTTAACGGTCTGGGCCCCGCAGATGACAACACTTCATGCAATGGTCACAGAAACGCACACATCGCTGACACTGAACATACGAGCAGATTCCTCGGGACAAAGCCCTGTTAGCCATGCTGCAAAGCTACTCAGACAGTTCAGAAACCACACAGGATTACGGCAGGAGAGTTTACCAGCCCAGCATGACAACATGGGAAATCAGTAGGATTTGAGATATTTTTGATCATTTTGTAGCATTTCCAGTAAAGATTCTCAAAGAGAAGAGAATCAAGAGTCATTAAGCTGCATTCTTCCAGGTGTAACAGTCCAACAGTCCTTTTCTTTCTAAGTACAACCAAGTTTTTCATCCCTTTTGAAACTAATAAATCAATATTTCCTTTCAGAGTTATCCTAGCTTGTGTCTATTTTCTACATCCTGGTCTTGCTACCTAAAAGGAAAAGTTAACTATCAGACACTGAGTAAAACCAAGCCATAGGAAGATCTACAAAACCAGTTATATGGTCAAAATCCCAACCTATCAAAGCTGCAGTCTTTCATACAGTTGTATGTACTTCTCCTCCACTGCCTGCAGAATATAAGAAAAACATGTATGTGTATACACACCCATATAAAAGGAGTGGTATGGGTTGGGGAAGAAGAGAAAAAGATATCACCAAGTTTCCTTATTACCCGAGAATAGCTATTAAGCCACGCCTAAGACTGGAAGACACAAGTCTCCAAGCAGCAGTATGCAGCCTTGCGAGGCTTCCTCTTCAACCAGCCTTCCTCAGGCATATCGTAACAAAAATTCCTCTCTCCATAATTTGGCCCAGATCACTAACGTGTGCTGTCCCAGGATGTCTGCAGCTCTCTTAGCGTCTCTCTTTGTCTTCTGATCCTGGAAGGAAATTCTCAGTCCCTCTACCCACCCATCCTGACTCAGCAAGTCTCCCCTCCAGAGGACCAGCCTACCCATTCAGGCAGAGAACACCATTTCCCACCCCCTACAGGAAATAACTCCTCATAGTCCTTGAGCAGTTGAATGCTAAGAAGGTCTGTCATTTACAATTTCACTTCAGTGTATGCATGTTTAAACAAATGGTATCGATTACGCAGCTCACAAGTATCTCAGTTTTCTTGAAACTAGGAGCACTTTCCCATCAGTTAGAGTATCTACACCATCTACATCGTACCAATTGTGTAAAGACGGCAACTATTCAGCTGTCTATTGTAGGTCCCTTAGCTGTTTGCAGCTACTCTGAGCAATTAAGACAACATGTAATACAGGATATTCTTATACAAGTCAACTTTAAAAAGGCAACTGTGACATTGAAGATAAGTTTCTTTAGCAGGCAATCTAAGGAGAAGCCTATACTTAAAAAAAAATAATCCACATTATTATTAAGTACATACTAAGCAGTAGCCCATTTGAGTGGGTTGTCTGCCTTTCCTCCAAGCAATGAAACTGTTGCTTTCCAAAATAGAACATCTCTAAAACTGTTTTTATTATAGTCTTTTTACAGTTTATTTCCAGAGAAGCATTACCTAACTATAAACCTGTTTTTCATGCCTGTAGAAACTGATTTCAACACCAGGGGTGGGGGGAGGTATAAACCTAAGAGCTAGAAAGCTTTAAAGGACATTCCCTCTCCTGTCATATTTCAGATTAAGTACAAACTCCTTCCTCTAATTGTTAGACCTGTTGACAACACAGTAGCCATCCTCATGATTAGCCACCTTAAAAAATAAAAAAAAAAAAAATTAAAAGCTTCACTGTAAGAGCTACCCTAGTCTATTTGAATATTGAGTTAGTGAAGAAACTCTTTACCCCAATCAACGGTAAAGGTCCACGCTTTAAAAAAGAACGAAAATTAACAGAACAACATCTACAAGCTAGAAGTTCACTGCAAATCTCTGACTGACCTTTTAATAGCTGAAACAGTGTAAATTGCAGGAAAGACTTACAACAGAACTGCTCCTACCATTTTCCAAAGCTTTTGAAAAAGAGATACAACCTTTTTTTCCTAGCATCAAGAAAAATACCCAATACAGAAATACTTCCTCAAAGCCATCTGTCTCAATAAGTAACATATTTATAATGTTGTCTTATGAAGATGGCAAGTGCTCACCTCTCAGAAGATTTATTTATCCAGCATGAGATACAAAAAAAGCTTCCACTAGACAGTCTTTGACCTGCTTGAGCTTCAAGAATACTTTTTGCAGGGGGAGGGGAAAAGCTGCTAGCTACATCATTATAAATGTATTTTAACATAAATGCATTTTTTGACACAAACTGATGAGGTAGAGGGAATAACTTCACTGTCCAAATCTTCCAAGATTAGAGCTCTGCATCTTTCTTAAAGAATGGAAGCCATTATAAAAGCAATTGCTATCTTAGATGGAATGACACAAAGAAAAAATTATTCCAGGGGTTTGTGTTTGKTTTTTTCCTAATGGTAGATTAAGTGTAAAGGCTTGTTTTTAAGATCTGGATGCAAGACCGTATCAGGAGCTTTTCAAAAATCTATGCATACATGATTATTTCAACACAACAATACCACACAAATCTTTCCTATCCTATCGGAAACTCCACATTTTAACATCATCCTTGTTAATTTAACTTGCCCATAACACATGGTGATAAAGTAATTCTTGTACCTCTAAGGTACTTTCAAAAGTTTGTTTAATGCTTTAGCTTCTGGGCAAGCACAGAGAAAATATTTCTTTCTCTTATTCAGCTAATTCAGTTAACAGCTATGTCAGAAGCTGAGAAAAACTACCAGGAATGCACATAAGCTCCTTTTTCTTTTTACATTTTATAACCTGGAATGCAAGAATAAATTTACATGGTTCTAGATCAAAACTAGTATTTGAAAATAGAAAATGAAATCAAGATTTACTACTTAAAATTATGTGAAGCACTCAAAAAAAAGTCTATCATTAAATTTAAAAAAATCATTTTTATCACATACTAGTAGGAGACATTTTATTTTAGCTCACTTCAGAAGTGAAATGCAAGTGGGACCCCCATATTCACTGCCACAATTTAAGTCGCTTTGTGACTTCTACTCCACATCACCAAACATTCATTTCTGGAAACACTGGTGCAGCATGAAATATCCACTGAAGGATTTCCTATAACAAATTCAGAAAAACCCAAAACATCACACAGACAACTACAAATAAGCAAAACTATTTCAATTGTTAAACAGAGTATATTTCATAGATAAAGTCATTTTGTTTATGAAGACAGCAGTTCCAGCTAATGCTAACTTCTACTGACTCTCTACTTCCCTGCAAAAAGTAATTTATGTGATTATTAGACAGAAATTGGTTTTGTCTACCTCACAAATAGTTAAAAGCTTACAGGAAGGTTGGTTTTTCTTACAATAATCCATTCCTACATGGCAGGTTCACATGTTGCCTAAACATTTTTCATAGCTTTTGAACTAGAGCTCAACCTGAAGAAGGCCACAACACAACTGAGAAACAAGCACACCACCTTCAAGTCAGCTGAGAACACAGGGGCTTTCCTAATACTACTGCTCCACTCTAATCCTTCACACGGGCACTCTTCACAGACCATAGCACTCTGAATTCATACCTCTTCGTATGTCTACTCACCTCCCTGGCAGACAAGTCTTACACTGCAATTTAGCATTTTCACTATAAACTTCAGTAGCCGAAATAAATGGAATGTCAAGTTAATTGGCATGGAAGTTGCTGAGCCGAATAAAACACAAAAATGAATAATACAGTGGAATTATTAATATATTTGCAGAGGTCAACAATCCCCCAGATTTCTGTACTACTGCAGAACCAAAAAACCTTGTGACAGAATACTTAAGAACTTTGTTAAATCAATTGAACATATAACCATGCTCAATTTATTTTATATTTTCACCTACATGTTTTACAAATGCCAAAATTCACCAAGAACAGCATTCCCAGCACGTTTCTCTAATTCAGTTTCACTCAAAACCATTACACAGACCCAATAACAGGTAGAAAACATGTTTGTTCTCATTAATGGAATTCCTGAAAGATGAAATGAAAGGAAAAAAAGTTAATTTGTCATTAACATTCTGGGGAAAAAAAAAATTCTTGATGCCAAACTTTATTCTTAAACTGACTCCATCTTCATTATCTCATTTGGAATTATCAGAGCTTATTCAGCTCATTAACAGAATTTCTTATTGTGCTTCTAATCATAGAAATCTTAAAAATTCATCAGAAATAAACCATCTAAAATTTTCTTTCTAAAGGAAACAAACATAATATTCACTAACAGGCCACTATTTATAAAAATGCACCTCTTTTCTATTTCCACGCAAAAAAAAATTTAACAGGCCTATTTACAATGTACCTCATCATAGTTAAAGAAACCACTCAGGAAATAGCTGTATGACAGCCTCAACATAGATTTACAAGTCTTCTCACCTCCCTACACAAACAAAATTCTCTTCTGTACATCAATAATTCAAAAATTAATCTAGCCTTACTACTCACATTACTTAAAAACACAATCTACAGCTACTTCTTTTTAAGATTTCAGGCAACGCTTAATCTGACTTCCACAAACCACAGTTTACTCGCGCTTCTGCTGTCTGCCTACCACAGTGACACAGGAACAGCACGCTGGTAATGAGAGACACCCCTCAAATTGCTAACTGAAGTTCCCCTATTACATCCATCGAGGAAGATGAGCTGTAAAAAATTGAACTCCTATAGCTCCCTTCTCTCTGACTGCTACTTTTCCAGTGAGGGAGGAGAAAAGTCACATTATCCATACACAGAAGCTTCAATTTTCTTCCTTCTTTTCTCTCTTTAGCCCATCTTATTTATCAGTACCATTTAGTAGTTTATTTGCAACTAGTTTAAACCGATGCTTTCCAACCCTCCCACATCACTAAATTTTACATCCTGTCCACCGCTCGTTCAAGAATTTATTCTTCCCAGAGAATAAATATAGGGGAAATATATATCCCCTGATATATATAGCTCCATCATTCACTTCTTGAGCCTTGCCTGCTTGTCTTTTTCTGCAGCTTTCCATGCATCTCACCACCCAGCTACCCCTATGCTACCAGAACCACAGGTTTGATGGACAAGCATTTCAGGCACGATTGCTGACTGTTGCACCTGGTCAACAGGAAAAATAAAAACCTATGAGCTTCCTTATAAGCAATGCTGATGCAGCAAAAGTTGCAGAAAGAGGACATAAATTTGGGGGGGGCTATTTTAAACCCCCCAGAAACTGTATTTGGAACAGTCCATTGTATCAAACACGAACACTGCTTCTGGCCTTTTCAAGTCCACACTGCTGACTGTTCAAAATGCTTCATCTCTTTTCTGATTTGTGAACATATAGACACAACCAAAAATCTACGTCAAAAGGCTTTCAATTCACTACTTATCTACATTTCCAAAATTACTTCCCATCCTTCCTTCTCTTCTGCTAACCTTGATTATCTTATTCATGCAAACTCAGTTTAAACAGTGTTTTCACAAACTTCCAATGTTTGGGGCATGTTTTTTACTATTATTAGAACCGGAACCATGGCAGCAGATTCTGCCTGCCCAGTATGAGCAGCCAGCTACCCACAGACTAGCTGCTGGGCCTGGCCCATAGCACACCCTGTCCCTTGGCCACCCACCGCCGACTGTGCAGCACTGGGTGTGTGGCGAGCACAGCSAGCCCCTGGGAACCACCAGTTCAGACACTGCCACTGCAGTTCAGCTACCCTCCGACTCTGCAGCCATCCCGAGGGGCTGGGGTGACTACAGCCGAGATCCCATCTTCTGCATCCAAAGAAGAGCAACGAAGCTGGTGAAGGATCTGGAGAACAAGTCTTATGAGGAGCGGCTGAGGGAGCTGGGGTTATTTTAGCCTGGAGAAGAGGAGGTTGAGGGGAGACCTCATCGCTCTCTGCAACTACCTGAAAGGAGGCTGTAGCGAGGTGGGTGTTGCTCTCTTCTCCCAAGTAACTAGCGATAGGACAAGAGAAAACGGCCTCAAGTTGTGCCGGGGAGGTTTAGACTGGACATTAGGAAAAATTTCTTCACCGAAAGGGTTATCAAGCATTGGAATAGGCTGCCCAGGGAAGTGGTGGAGTCACCATCCCTTGAGGTATTTAAAAGATGCGTAGACGTGGCACTTAGGGACATGGTTTGGTGGTGGACTTGGCAGTGTCAAGTTCATGGTTGGACCCGATGGCCTTAAAGGTCTTTTCCAAGCTACATGATTCTATGATTCCTTACTGTAGTCAGTATACAGGAGTGAACGTTTCCTTGCAGTGCAGAAATCCATCAAGTACAAGGGGTATTTAAATCTCATACAAAACTTGAAGACATTTCTACTGAAATTCTCTGGATCACCTGGCAAAGCCAGTAATACTGCTGCAGCATTTCAAATTGCTCAGTAAGCAAGAGGGAAACTACCAGAGTTTAAAAATCCATATTATTTGTAAATCTCTAAGCAAGGACTATTCTGCATCAATATGACAGTTCCTGCATAGCAAATACTGGGTATTATGTTTGAATGTCTTAATCGTGTATTTTCATATCTTGTGTTTAACCTTGAAACTAGATGTTCTGGGTTAGCAATGTTTACTTCAGGGATAACTGCAATTTCTGTTTCTACCTGCGTTTGTTTTTTAATCCTTCAACTGCAATAAAAATCCATAAGCAAAACCTGAATTTCAATGCCTAACAACTCACATACTGAATGCCCAGCAACCACACGCCACACATGGAAATATACTGAAAGTCATAAAAGCGAGTGCAGTTTCACTTCTTTGTCAGATGACATTGTCATACACCTCAATGTATATACACCTCAGTAATTTCAATTTTCCTTCCTCCTTTCTGTTGTTTCAGTATTTCCTCAGACAATTCAATACTTTCCAAAGGCATGGAAACGCAAGTCTTAAGAAAGACTCTTTACCTGGAGATTTAGCTGTTCACCCTCTCAAACAAGTTAGCAGTAAGAGTGATAAAAACCAGCCAGTGACACTGAAGACTATCTGTTACACTGATACTAACACCTTGATGAAGTAAAGATTTATCACTTCACATTTCAATTGAAAGGACTAAATACACTGTTAAATGAGTATATCAAAGCCTAACTGGATACCTGTAATCTGTTTATTAAAAGAATTTCATATAATGATTTTGCATGAGACAAGTAAAAATAAGTTATGGATTTTATTTTTTTTTTTTTTAAATATAAACGACCTCAAACTGCAACTCACTACATAGCTAACGGGAAGAGCAAAAGGAAAGAGGTCAGGCTATTTAAAATTGAATACTGGGAGTATTAACATGCACAGTGTTGAAGGAATAAATCTTATTGCTATCTGAAATAGTTTTAGGTATTCAAGTATTTCTGTGCTAAAAAAGTAAAGCACTAAAGTAGCATTTAAAGAACAGCATCAATCTATGATTTGCAAGGAAGGAAATAAAAACATTTTCTCAGGCCACTTGACAAGATCACTGTCTTAACTGGAAAGCAAGCAACGTCTTCACATTAAAAAATGTGGCATGTTCACAAATTACTCTCTCTAAATAAAATATGAGGGCTGATATCCTGAGATGCAACAGTAAACATCAAGTGTCTGACAATTGCCACCTAAGAAAAATGGTTTTCATCATTTTGCAGCTAAGTTATTAATTTAATTTTAATTTAGTCCAGGCAATTCAACATGGTTTTGAACCACCATGTTCTCTGTGAAACAACTGTCTACATCTTGGTTTTGTCAGTCTTATTTCACCATGCAAACACCTAATATTATAACTCCTGATCTTCAGAAAAATATAAAGAAAATATTACTAATGCTGCTTTACCAATCAGTGAAAATTATATATAGTGAATCACACCCATTAGCATAGTTCTGTCTGCAGATGTGTTTAAACATTGTGCTGAAATAAATCTAACAGATTTATTATTCTAGGTATTAGGATAAGCCCCATTTCTTTCCCTTTGATCCAAAGTAGGCATTGAACTCAAGCACTAAGAGGTTAACCTGCAGAGCACACATTTAAAACACCTAAAAATCAGCTTAAAAAGATACCTATTTAAAAAAAAAAAAGTTACATTTGCCTTTTGCCCTCTGATTTACACGGCTTGATAAACAAACAGTGCCTCTAGTTTTCCACTGCTCTCCATTATATTAATACCAATATCCTAAGTTAATCAAAATGAGTCTTTCTTCTGCCTAGAAAAGGGACAGAGAAGTAACTGCAAAAAGCAAAGAACGAAGTAAACATGAAAGTTAAGTGAAAGTTGCTGCTCAAGCATTTTGCTAGTTTGAAGATGACTGTGAAACTATGACATTTTGAAACAAATATGCAGCTTGMAAAAAGCCAGTAACTCTACATTTTTTTCCGATGAAATAAAGTAGAAAATTAACAGTAGCTTTTCTACTCAGTCATATTTGACAATCACAGTCTATACGGAGCTCCTGGAAAAAAATCACCTGCAAGTTGCAGAATCAACATGTATTTTCAAAATGCTTATTACTCTGCTCTTAGTTCAGGATATTTGGCCTCTACAAAGTAAATAAAAACATAATAAATGACCTCACTTGACAAAGAATTGTAAATAAAATCAAGTATTGCTCAAATGCTTCATTTCAGCAGTGTAGCCAAATCTAATTTTAAAAGTTTTGGTGGTTTTGGGTGTACTTTTTATTAAACTAAACATAAAACCTTTAAAGATACAGATAAGCAATAAGGAAAACAAAGCTTTAAACAGAAAACTTCAGGCAGAAAAGCACATACCTACTATCTATCAGTAACAAGCTTTTGTACCTGTCTGGACAAGTCAGTGATGTTCTTGCCAAGTACGATGTGGCAGACAATCAAAAAGAAAAGGGTTGGGCACTTAACCAGATTCTTCTTGGATTTTAACATCTTTAATTACAAATCTGCTTTTAAATTAAAAGTTCTGCTTCTAAGGACAATATCTCAGAGCAGACCTTGTAAAACTGTCTAATACTACTGCAGGAAAAGACAATTAAACTACAAATAAAATGAGGTTTTAGCCCCATCCTTTACCGTTATCCAAGCCAAGGTCATTAAAAAAACATTTTTTAAAAAAGCACATCTAGGAGGCAAAGACTAAACAAATTAGATTTAACAGTAAATTAGAATGTAGTCACACCAGATAGAATCAGATGTGATATTAAGTAAACGTGACACCACATTATTCAAGTTGGTCTTTGCAGGGATGCAGCACGACAATACTGAAGCAGTACACTTAATCTGTACCAATGAAATGTAAATATTTGAGATGATGGCAAACTTTGATCAGTAGTGAGGTGAAAACTCATTTTAGTATAAACCATCTGCAGCAAACAGAATGATGGGAAAATGCAAGGCATAGAAGCCGGGAGAAAAACTTGCACCCATGTACTTCACAGCACACGCTTCTCTCTTCACCAAAGCACTTGCTAAGATTGTTTAGCATTGCCAGACTCGCCTGGAAAAGGTACTTTTTTGTTGCCTCCTTTATAAAATACAAAAACATCTTGCATGATACATTTGCCTGCAGACAGGTAATCTTTTTAACCAGGTCCAGTTGCTAGAGACTTTAATGGCTACTGATAGATTGAAGAAGCAACCTTCTTCAACAAAACGTGTAGTATTAATATCAAGATTCTGCTGTCCCAAATATTTGAGATTCTCTCTTTTCTGGTAGATAATGGGTAACAAATAAAACAAAATTATAAGTGTTGAATAGAGTATCTGTTTCCTCATCATGTGGTAGACATATTGCACGCTTCTAAAAGTGGTCTGAAATGTAATACAAGATTATGAAAACTACTTTTAAAATTATAGCAATACCTATCCAGTACAACTGTATTTATTTTTAATCTTTACATTTTAGACAGAGTTTCAGAAATATTGAAACCCTCACTGCAACATGCAGCTTCCTAAAACATACGCACAAGTTCACCTGCACGCAGATTCAATGAATGCAGAAGTGGACACTACTTCAGGAAAGAGGCTGAATGAATGAAGTTTTTCTGACACATTCATGCTAAAGAAGCTAGAATGTGTACTGAACAAAATGTGGACGCTGGCAGCTCTAGAGAACCAGTTCATACCCTTGTTTCTGAGCTACAACACAAGTTGTATAACCCCAATGAGAACAAAAGAATGTTCCCCTGTTTCCCAGACAACTTTGATTTTCAGAACCCAAAACAATGTCTCCAAGTTAATAGAAACCAGGCTTTAAGTGTATGCTATCCTTGCTGGCCTCCTCAGGTAGTCAAAATTCAGTTTTCCAACACGTGTATTTTGGAAGAATGGCAAACAAGGATTGACAAACCAAGCTAAGTACTTTTTGGTGCAGCCTTGCTTTAAAAACAAACAAAAACCAGCACCTCCCCTTATACACTCCTCTCTCTGCCAAGGAATGCACACAGTGTTCCTCTTCATTCATACACATCGCTGAATCAAACCGCACATAGCATTTTCCTTATGCACAGTACCAAGCTTGCTCTTCCAGAGGGCACTCTGCACTTCAGGCAGCACGAACGTACCCTCTTCCCGCTTTTGGGTAGCGAAAGTACTTCTTTTGCTGCCTGCAATCGTCAGCAATCTCTGCCTGAGTACAAATCTATCAGCATTTACTTCACTCATTAAAGAGCGATATCTCATTTTAGCTGTCATCAGAGGAGGACACTTAATTGTTTCCACAACTTGAATGAAACATAGCTACTGTATCTATCCAGCAGGTCCAATATTCCCAGCTCAGTTCTGTTCACAATCCAGGAGAACAGAATTTATTAAACAGGCTGTCTGATCATGCCCAGAGCTGGAGAACAAAGGACAAGAGGAGAGATACAGAGAAACTCGTAGAAGCAATACTATTTACTTTTACTCTATATACTTTTTTCCCGTTGCCCAAATGGAACACTTTCTTACAAGGAATTAAAAAAATAATAATCAAAAGCACCAACGCAGACCCACCCCCCTCCGGGCAGCTTTGCTCTCGCTGCCTAATTCCCTGCCAGTGAACCAGTAGAGGCCGCTCAAGACCGCCTATCGCTTCTGCAGACCTGCCGGATGGGACAGCTTCCCTACCCTCGTATTCCAACACAAAAGCCAGTTCTAGTATTTTTCTTCCACTTCAAATTCATATCCGTTTTTCCACCCGTACAAATTACCTCAATGAGGTATAGTACCCTCAAGGGCAACTCTCGATCGAATTCTAGGAACCAGTCACAACCTACAGAGTGCTGCATATGGTGCCTCTCAAGATTTATCCAAACCAGAGCTTTACCCATTGCTGTGGAACGAGTCGGGGTTTCTTTCCCTAAAACTTTATCCATGACATTTTACAGCACACAAAGTCCTTTCATTTTGCCAGACGACATCCTCAAATTTGCTAGTGATGGTGTAAACATCTTCACTTTTGGTTGGCGAAGTTCTCATGTGATTCCAGCTACGTAATTTTTATTCTACTTCAGGAGCTCCACACAACTCAAGCTGGTTATACACAGCAATGACAGAGTGAAGTACTTCATAGGCCAGCTCCTCACAGGTGGATTTCATGTTAGTTTATATACTTACTTATACACTGAGACCTTTTATTTAAGCACGGGTTCAAGAACCACAAAGGACATAATCTATATTGAAGATCTCATTATGAGGGACATCACTACTCCTTACTCACAGTAGTTAAGTGCTCCAGTATCTTTTGCTTCTACAGCAATAACCATCACAGAAAACAGAGCAAGAAAAAAAATAATATTTGTATTTACAGCAGGCCATGAAACACATACAGTAAGTAGTGCTTTAGCCCACCTAAACAGCCACTAAAAAGAAACAGTCTTCAACATCCTACTAGGAACAGGGAAGACAGGAATTTCTGCAGGGCAGAAGAAACCTGTTGATTAAATTTATTAATGAGATTATAAAACAATCTTCTCAGATAATCGAAAGGACTGAACTCAGTAACCCAGATGGTCTCTTTCCCTTTGGCCTTCTGTGATTAAATAATCATTAATTGGGTATCGTCCATAGCCCACACCAGGTGAATCTGAGCTCTTGTATGGTTTTCAGTGACATGGTATCTGAACATTTGGCAGACTTCAATTTGGTGTTCACGAACTTCTGTGTTCTTTGCTCTTTTAGTATTTCCAAATACTTGAAACACATGCGTATTTCCTACATTCAGTAAAAGCTAAATAAAAGAATTAAAGAAAAACAGTTGCACACAGTTACAGACTATTGCTATGAACAATGGCGATTTCATAAAAAGTTTTGTTTCTTGTACATCCACTGTTACCCGAAAAGGCCAAGTTGGACTAAAAACTGACTTCAGAAATAAATATATAAATGGTTAACTTCAGATATTTAAGTGCTGATTTCCACTTTTTTGTTCTTAATTTTAGGCTACAATTTGAATGCAGTGTTACCTTTGAGATGTGCATTATTATGGCAGCATTCTAAAACAACCTCTACAGCAGCAGTACACTTTTTTAACATACTTTAATACGAGCCAGTTAGGAAGAATGGATCCTTTCACATAAATACTCATCTCAATCTTTCAAAGCTATAAGAAGGTAACAAAAAAAAAGCATTCCAGACTTTCAAAGCTTTCCAATTTCCCTAAGTCTTTTGGATGATAAGAAAAAGGTACTAAGCAAATGGAAACAAAAGCCTGAACTATAAGGCACACATGCACTGTTTTTCCATCAGTCACTATTTTCCCTGCATGTCACATCTCCTTCCCCAAAAAGAGAGCCTGCCAACCACACCTACCGCTTCACATCAGCAACCCAACTACCAGAAACGAACCAGAGCAAGCATTGTCAAGTCCACATTCAATTCCACATATGCTCAGCAACAACAATCTTTCTGCAGTGACTCAAACATAAAGCAGTTGCCCGACAAAGACAACGTATTTCAAAAACATCAGCAGAGAAAACAAACAGAAAAAGAAATGGAAGACAGTAGTGCAAGCTGCCCTCAGCACTCAAAATCAGAAAAAGCAACATCCAAGGTACTTTTAGACAAAGAAACATCCAGTCCTATGATCACACCCAAATCAATATTCCTCTTAAAATAGATCAAAGGTTGCCATACCAAGCAACTTGAACACTCCATTTTTTTGGTTTAAAAAAAAAAAAGTTAAATTGCTGGTTTTACACATTTTTGTCACTCAAAGAAAAGAGAAAATAAGTCACATTGATGAAAAAAGTCTAACAGTTCACAAGCAATGGTGACCAAATTGCAACCTTTCATAATTGGTATCTATATTGAGTATAGATGATTATGCCATGTCTTTATTTGATTAAGAATAACAAAGATGCTGAGGCTATGCATGTGGAAAGACATAAAATTGTATAAAAAGTTATCCCATTTTCTCCTTAGGACAAGCTATTTAAGTTGCAAATAAGCTGCAAAAGAAACAGCGAGATTTTACCAAAATTACCAAATGGAGATCCAGAAAAATCTGTTTATACATCATTTATTTAATGTTTTATTTAGTGATTTTAGGGTAGAAGGCAGGACTGCACTAATAGGGTTCGCCACTATCGAGAAAACCTGAAGAATGATCAGAACAGAGAACAATCATTCAGGAAGATGTGGATGTGCATAAATGGGAAGAACTAGAATGTAGCTTCATACATGGCTTCCTAACATAAATTATCGTCTGAAAAGCTGTAAAGGAAAAGAAAGATCTGGATGTATCAGTCAATTCGCAGCATTCACATGTGCTGTCAGCGTGGGTGTCTTCCCCAAATAGGCAAACAAGCTAAAATGCAGAAAGCTGAGAATTTTTAGAGCCAAGAAAGCACTTTTGTTGTTTGAGAGGCTCACAAAAGCTCATTCCAGCGTACGATTCTAGAATCATCACTCACATGCAACAAAGATGACTTCATATCGCAAGAGGTGCAGAGAAGAACAACGGGATAAAAAAAGGCTCTCTGTCCATTTGATAAGGGACTGGAGAAAGAACCCAGTTCATTCAGTTGAGCAAAACAAGACTAAGAGGGGATGTGATTTGATACAAACATTTCGAGTAAATAACCTAAGGGAAAATAGTTCCCCTTAAACTACAGGACAGCTGCTTAACTATAGAATAGCACTGACACACAAAAAAAACCCGTTATAAAGCAGAGCATGTTAATTTGGAAAGCTTCTATCCATCAGAAGTGGAGTTCTGGAAATTATTAAACTCCCGGTATGTGGAAAGGGGAGAAAAGCTTACCTGGTTTTGATATTAAGCTTGACCAGATTATAAACCTTTGTTTTACTAAATGATGTTTCAAGGTTGTCCATAGTCTTGAAGGAAGTAATAAAAACAAGGAAGTAAATGGACATAGGGTTAATTAAATTTTTTTTTACATCAAAGATGGCTCACATCCAATGTTTTATCTAATATTTTGATTACTGCTGTACCAGAAATCAGTTATGTAAGTGGAGTTAGCCTATATACATTTAAATAAGATGTTTGATACCAGGACACCCACATGAAATTATTTAAAATAGAAAGAATACTTAGCAATACTTTAATTTCATTAAAGAAATAATACTTAAATAATATTTAAAATAAAAATAAGATAAGATACATAAAGAAATTGACCAAAGAAGAAAAACTACAATAGGTTGTATTAATAGTGGAAATTATCACGAGAGGGGTTACTCGTAGCATTCCTTCTGACACCCTTCAATAAATTAGTAGCCAAGGAGTGAGAACATGCTCATAAAATTTCTGTGGATGACACCAGACTGGAAACTATCACCAGTACAAAGAGGACTGGGTAGTCATACAGAAGAGCTCATGGTTTTTGTGAGCTGGAATGCCAGAAAATGGAATTTAATAGTACAACATGTGAAATCATGCGTTTAGGGACCAGTAACCTCTCCTGTAAGCTGAGAACTCATCACGTGGAAGCCACATAGGAGGAATGAACAGAGCAGTGAGGTATCAAAATCCTCATCTAAAGATTTCATGTTTACATGAGCACAAGGGGAGCTCAATACGTTCATGGAAGAAAAACTGAGAAATTCCACTTGGCTCAGGGAAGCCTCTGAGCTGAAAATAGAGACTAGAGCAGTACTGGGGGAAGTATCACTGCTGAAGATAATACTGCATCAGGTGAATCTTTGGTGTGAAGCAGTACAGCTGAACGTATTTACATCAAAAAATTGCTGTTGCTCCTCACAAAACTTTGGCTAAAGATGGTCGAGTTTATCCAGTTGCTCTGTAAAATACACACTCGGTTCCATATTTCATTTCCTGCAGCAATTCCAGTTCAAGCTAAATAATGCTATTAGCACAAATTATGACAATGCACTGCACACAACTATAACAGATTAGAAATTAAAAGTTTTGTAACTGCCTGACAAACAAGATACTCATCCAAATAGAGCAGCTGGGAAAAGGAATCTGAGCTGTTCTAAAATTGCACCAGTAAGCCTCTGGAAAGGACAGAAAAACAAATGGATGTAGTCCTACAAAGAGGAAAGAAGTTTGTGTTGACGTATTGGTGTAAATGACCTGTTCACACCACATTTACACGCTGTACAGTTATGATATTTCAGAGTTCCACCAGCCACCAATGTAACCAAAAAAACTTTTATTCTTTTTTTTCAACGCACTGGCCACAGTTAAAGAGTGGCTGCCATAAGCAGTATTCAACTGCTCTCCAATGCCTTGCTGCTATCTCCTGTTCACTAGTTGAGGACTAAACTAACTGCACAGCCCAGCACTGTAATTAATTCTCTGGCTCATGCAAACAGGGACTGATGGGTTTTTTCCTCCTCTGCAGGTAAAAAAGGACATTTTAGGATCACCTGGAATTTTATTTAACAAACATCCTACCGTGTGAGGTATTTATGATGCCTTCAGTCAATTCCTCCTTCATCTAGCCCATTATCGTTCTGAAGTTTGATCTTTACTAAAAACCTCAAGTTTGTCAAAGGTTTTGGGGTACGCTCTGCAGCCATTTCAAAACTAGACACCTGTCACACAGTTGCCAGCAGTTATAGGGGACTGTACTTAATGATCTGGGTTAACCATGCCAGTCCTGCACTGAAGCAATGAGTGTTTTCCAATCCTTTTCTGTTAATTTCATTGAATTTGTCACGGATTCAGATTTCCAGAGGAAAATGCAAAGACATCGTAAGTGACACACAACTCTATATCCAGGCTGTACCAGAGTGTTACTGATTTGATTAAACCTCTACTTTTACATCAGTGTTTACATTTGTAAAAGCCTTATATATGTAATGTTTGAAAGAAGCTCTCTTAGTTATCCTATTTTACTGCAACATGCTTGCATCTCATAGAATAAAAGAGCCTTAACAGGCAGCACATCTCAAGTTTTTAACTGTTCTCGGAATAAAATATACTACATAAAAGATACGACAGCCACCACCAGCCCAGGCAAGGCAAGTCAAGTCCTCCCGTTCTTCCCGTCTCTGGGAAGAAACACTGAAAGCCTTTCACTTGCAAAACTTCCCCGTGCTGCATCCACAGCCACGAGCCATTTAAAATATAAACCCAACCATCCACCTTCAACCATGACCGGCGCTCAGCAATGCAACGCTCCACCTGCCACAAACCGCACTTTAAATACCAGGAAGAGAGGGGAAGAAAAAAAAAAAAACAACACAAAAAACCCCAACAAAAACGGAAGAGCCGCCTCCGGGGAAACCTGTTGCTAACCCCCGAGAGAGCGCGGCGGGCGGGGGGATCCCGCATCCCGCCGCGCCCGGCATTCAACTTTCCCCATCCGCCGCCGGAACCGCACACCTCGTTGTCACTCTCCCTCGCGTTGCTCATTAATTAAATCGGCGGAGGCGCCGGGTTGGTGCGGGGGGGGGAAGAGGAGATTGAAGCGGCCCGGCGCCCCCCACCCTCCCCCTCCCGCCTGAGGCGTCCCCGCGAGCGGGCCGGGGCCGCGCGGCCAGCGCCCCCCGCCATCGGCGGCCCGCGGGCGGCTCGGGGCAGGGGAGTACTCACTCGATGAAGTAGCTGGCGCCCTCCTCCGAGAACCCCTCCTCCCATCCGCGGGGCAGGTCTGCAAGGGAGGGGGAGGGAGAGAACGAGAAAGAAAGCGGGGAAGGAGGGGTGAGAACTTCGCCCGCGCCCCCGAGGTGCCTCACTGCCCGGGGGGGGGCGGGCGGGGGGGTGTGCGATGAGGGGGAGCGGAGCGGCCGTTAAGGGTGCGCGGCGCCAGGGCAGCCGCCCCCGGGCACCCACCTGAGCGGATCATGTGGCCGGAGTTGACGGGCTCCCCGGTGCGAGGATGCAGCCAAGTGGTGGTGCGGGTCAGGTCGCTGGGCGGGAGAAGCGGAAAACATGCACCTGTTAGTCACTGCGTGCGGCCGGGCGCGAGGGAGGGAGGGAGGGAGGGAGGGAGGCGGGTGGGCAGCGGCGGGAGCGGGGCCACCCCCCCACCCCTTCCCCCGGCGCCCCCGCCCGCCGGCGCCCCCTTACTCGATGAAGAAGACCCGCCCGTCCTTGCAGACGCCGTAGGACCAGTGCTCAGGTAGAGTGTCCCGCCCCACCGCCGCCGCCATGTTCGCCGTGCGCGCAGCCAGCCAGCCAGCCGGCCGGGGAGGGGGTGCGGGCGGGCGGACGGGCGGCCGGCGCTCGGCGCCCAGCGCCCGGCTCTGCTCGGCAGCGCCACCGCGGCCGCCGGAGGCGCGGCGCCCTGGCGCGGGACTCCCCTCCCGCCCCTCAGGAGGCAGGCGCCTGCCTGCCCGCTCCGGGGAAGCCGCGGAGAGCCCGCGGGGTGAAGCGGGGGCGGGAGCCTGAGGAGGCGCCGGCCGGCTTTGTCCGCCGCTGCCCCGCGCCCGCCCCCCCTCAGTCCCGCGGGGGCTGCTGGCCTCGTCCCCTCGCGCCCCGGCGGAGCCGCCCGCCCTGGGGAGGCGTAGCGGCCTCCCGCGGTCAACCCCGTGCCGCAGGACAGCGAGGGGGACGCAGGGACGGCGGCTCGGGAGCAAGCAGCGTACCGCGCGGGCGGGAGCGGCTCCAGGGTCTGAGGGAGGGGGTGCGCGTCCTTAAAGACGCGGTTCGCTCGGTGAAGGGGCCGGATGAATCTCCTGCTCCGGTCTCGGAGCCCTGGCTACCGTCCGGAACGTGTCAAAAGGGGGGATAGGGTGTACAGGTGTGACAGCACTTGATTTCCACCGTGTCCCGGTGGAAGGTGAGGAGAGAAAGGCCGTAGGGACTTTGAACCTCGGGTACAGGGGACGATCACCGCAAGGTTAAAATATAGTAGAGAGTCAATAACAGTCAGTTGACAAAGTAGAGCTGTCACCAGTATCGCAAGGGACCTGTGCCAATCCCTATATTCATCAATGACCTAGAAAAGGAGGGAGTGGTAACATGAGGGAGCCTGCTAGGTGAATTTAAGTTACGCATTACTCGCTTCTAGCTCAGACCTGTGACATTAAGATCTCTACCAGTGTTGTGCACAGGGAAGCTACAGCTAAGGACAGAGTTAAGTGCTCCAGGCATAGCTGCAGTCACTTGAGAATATGGTTTAGGGACAGAGTGGATGGGACAGGCAAGGGGGTGCTGTGGCCGGGCTGCCACACTGCAGAGCCCTGACGCTTCTTCCTCTGGTCCTCTACGGCAGCCAGCAGAGCGATGATGGCTCCCGGGTGACAAGTCCCAGCCTGTGCTATGGCTTGGTGGTAGTGGTAATTGCAGTAGAAGGGGGACTGAAAAAGCCAAGGGGGTTCAGGGTGGGGAAATCTGCACCTGCCTCTCACAACGAGGGCAGCAGTGGCAGAACCAGGCATGGCTCTGTGGGGTTTTTGCTGTTCTGGTACTGGGGAGAGAGGAGGATCAAAAAGCCAGGAAATGGGATGTTTGCTAGCTTGGGGTAGGAGGAGAGTGTTAAATAGGGGAAATACAGGCTGCAAAGAGGGGTGGGAAAGGGTAGATGGGCTTGTCTGGGGGCAGGGGAGTAAAGAAAAACAGAGGAGAACAACTCAGGGTATGGCTGTGGGGGAGAGGGAGAACCCATGCAGTAGGGAGGTTGTAAGCGGGGAGAGTGCTGCAGTACAGGGAAAATAATACATGTATGCTTTTTCTTCTAAATGACCAAAAGACATCATCAGAAGAAAGTAGGAGGCAAGAAAAGCAGCAGCAATGGGAAGAGAGAGGACTTTATTTCATAGGAGTTTCAGACAACATGCAGGTATGGTGCATCAGGATGGCATTGTGTGGGGCTCCCTTTTTGGCCACTTGTTGGAGAAGATGACACTGTACTAGACCAAGAATGGTCATTACTGTGGGACACATTACAGGCTAAATGTTGGAAAGTGGTTTGATTTTAGTTGCACATGAGAAAGCATGGGCTTGAAATCAAGAGTTTGGTGGAGGCATTGTGAAAGTCTAGCAAAGTCTTACATCTGCACAACTATTGCTAACTTCTTTAGACTAATTTCCCTGACATTACACCACTCAATATTGTCATCTTCCAACAATTCACAGAATTTGTTTATCCACAATTCAAAAGCAGGAGAGAGTGTCTTCTAGCCCTTTATCCTAAGTCAGAATTTTGATTAAAACTTCTAAAACTAAAACTTCTGTGCTGCTTTTCTTTGAAACCCTAACAATTTTAAGTCATTCTGGTAATGTTATGATTAGATGTGAGTTATCACAGAACCTGCAATAAGGTCAGTTCTCATGCAATTACAAAGTAAATCAAATACAAGTTGCTTAGTGTCATTGCATGTTTGGAACTGAGCAGAAGAGATAAGACAAACTCTTGCTCTGGAGAGATTAATTTACCTTGATGCTATGAAGGAAGTCTTTCATGCTGTGTCAGCTGCATAAACTCATTGAACTCCACCATGCTTTGGCCACTGGACCATCGTGACAAGATAGGCTTCTCCACTTAGAGTGAATAGTAACTTAACTGAATAAACATTAGTGTGTTATGGATTTCAGATCCTAAAAGCATCTGTACTGGGTCAAACTAAATGTCTGTTTAGCCTGGTATTCTGTCTCAGATCTCATCAAGAGCAGGTGCCAGGAAAGAGTGCAAGAGCCAGACAATCATATGCAACTCCCCAGCTTGTTCTTGTGGTGAAAATACTTTCATTACATCAAGTTAGAAGCTCTCTGTTTTAATTTATCACCCTTGTCATATGACCAAATCTTGAGGTGATGCATCATGGTGCCTGCAGCATTAGCACATACACCTGTTATTTTCAAATAAATGCATTATTGAAAAAGCATGTTTTATTACAGTAACTTGCAGAGCTCTATTTCAAAATTAAAATCAAGATGAAAACTTACTCTAAATTAATGAAAGTTCACAAGCTGACTTGTGTTGGGCTCATCAGGAGGTAGGATTGTGATTTAGAGCCCTGGAGGAAGAATGCCTCCAGGCATCATTCATTAATGAGATTACCAGATTCTTCTGTTGGTTTTTTTTTTTCTTCATACAGCTGGTGCTCAAACTCTGGTTCGAGTCCTCCCTGGCTGATCTCAGCCACTTTTATTTTCTATTACATATCATTCATTGCTCTCTAGAGGCACTACCTGGAAGAAGCTATGTGGGGTTAAATTAGGAGTTTCAGGCCACAGTATCAAGAACTCAGCTAAAGGAAGTGAAATATGCTATTCAACAAGATTAAGGGGCTAATAAAAGCTAGGAGATTCGAGGCTCCCTTTGTTGACAACTGGGTAATTCAAGGAGACATGCTGAGGTCCCTGAATACTGCAAGTTTGATCCCATATTTGGCAGTTTTAGATGAATGCATTACTAGTGTTACTTGCTCTGTCTGCATCCCCTGGGAGCACTTTTTTGGGTGACTTCGTTAAGTTTCTTCTGCCTTGGGAGAACAGTGATATATTTTAAAGTATGCCAAAATCTGTATCTATACTTTGCTCTTTCCAGAATAAAATCAAACTACTGAATATGAACATCCTTTCTACCTCATCCCTTTCCTTTCTTTTCAGCCCTTGCCCTTACAACCTAGCTTCACCCTGTCAGTGCCAACATCCAAATCTTCCTATTTCCTTTTTTTCCACTTTTATTACACACACCACCACCCCCTGCCCCATTCAGGTCTGCATGTTTCCCTGCGCTTTTTCAACCCTTCATATGCTATAACTTTTCAACAAAACATGGAGTAGGAATCTGGAAATAATACTGGAGACACTATATAAGAATCTCCAACCAAAAAAAAATTAAAGTATAATTTCCATCAGTCACAATTAGATCCAGTGTCTAGGAGGTTACAGAATCACAGCTGGATTTCAGGCTGCGGTGTACTCTAATGATCTATTTCCTATTTTTCTGAGAATTGAATGTAATTGAATTTGATGGTCTTAGAGGTCAAAAGCTGCTGCTGTTTCGGGAAACTTAACTGAAGGGAGATACAATGCACAGAAAAGCCTGCTAGTTAGGACTTTTTCATCATGGCCTGTACATTTTTTAAAGGGGAAGCACAACCTATAAAAGGTGCGAGGCCAGAGAGGCAGAGCATTTGAGGAGCAATGAATCTGAATTATTAAATCCTGGTTAAGAAAGCTCATAAGCCATAATGCAAAATGTGTAATACGCCTTTTAGCATGGTGTACCATCTCTGCTCAGAACAGATGAGAATTAAAATCACAAAAGGTTTCACGGTGAGACAGATTAATTTGCAAGACAATTTTGGAGCAGTTTGCCCAATGCTTTTTCTGATTACACTCAAATATAGGTTGTGCAACCAAATTTTCTTCAAGATTGTGCAGTGAGATTCCCATCTAGCAGTGGCAAGTGCTTAAGAGACCAGAAATCAAAACACTGATTCTTATAAGTAGAAGAATATGTTAATCAGACAATAGGGGAAATATGAAAGAGATCTTGGAGAAATTAGGCAAATCCATATTCCAGGAAAATTTCTGATACCATTTCTCCAAAACTGCAACAGTTTTTCAGATGATGGAGGAACTTCACTGAGGAATAGCTATGGTGTATTTGTTCAAATTAGGGAAAACAACTTTCACTGTTGAACTCTGAAACAGCATGGGAAAAAGCCATCTCAAGAGAACAGTATTAATGATTCCAAAAATAGCACAATAAGAATAATAGATTCCTTTGTTCCTGGATAACTCAAGGAGAGATGCTGAGGTCCCCAATTGCTGCAAGTTTGAACCCACAAAAATTGTAGACTTCAGACACTTAGGACACTTCTGGGTAGCTTCTCTCTGAAAGGAATAAAAAAGAAAAAAAGAGAATATATGTAATTGTTTACCAAATGTCAGTATCTCAGTGCAGAATAAAAATACTAGTGACATCAACAGGACGCTTCAGTAACCTGAAAAACAAAAAATGGCCATGCACAGCTAGAGCCAGTATTGTGTTGTAGGATAAAGGAACACTAAAAATAAATAGATCAAGCATGCAGAAAGGTTTATTTTATTTTATTTTTTTTAAGTCTGAGGTCCAAAAATTGTTTACAACAAGAAGAGGACAAATGAAAACTATTCAAGTCAAAGAAGAACCAAACATTACCTTACTGGGTAGAGAAACCAAACAAGATAACAAAAAGATCATTATTGTATTCTTTCAAAATGAAAATACAGTTGATGGTTTTTAATACATACCAATCAATTTTATTCCATGTTCATCCATTTCAGGGCAAGTAGAAATTGTCTTGATTTATGCCAAGATGAATTTGAAGATAGATGCTACACAGAAATTTTCCCAAATGCAATTAGCAGTATAACAGACTAAGTAGGAATGTCATGGTATTCCCTTCATCACCAATTTATAAAGGCTGGTCCAGACAAAACTTGTGCCAGGAAGATTCTAGGTATACGTATTTTGTCTCAAATCAGGAGCTATGAACAGATGATCTCACAAGATCCCTTTTAGCCTAGATTTCTATGAAAACAGAAGCTGATTCAAAATGTTAAGATTTTTAGAAATAGGTGGACATCAAAAATTGTCATCACCTGATATCTACTAAAGAGCACCATTATTGAGTGGCTATCTAGCAC
This sequence comes from Oceanodroma leucorhoa, assembly GCA_030449065.1. Lineage (NCBI taxonomy): Eukaryota > Metazoa > Chordata > Aves > Procellariiformes > Oceanodroma > Oceanodroma leucorhoa. Next base: position 3,604,062 of record JASVER010000044.1, on the reverse strand, counting down.
ACAGAAAGAATACATGGCAACCATTTGAATGTAAAGATCTCTGTTATTTACAAGAAGAGGAAGGACAATCCCTGATGTAGTTAAGAAAGATAAGCAGTTTGCACAATGGTACTACTGATGACATGACTAAATATAGAGCACATGCTTGTTTCTGTTCTGGAATGTTTTCAGTTGAACCACACAATCCACAGAAGTTAGGAGAGCTAGACACAAGGAAGGGTGGTAAGAGTCGCAAGATCTGTACAAAAGTTAGGCAAACCAGCTGCAAGATATCACCCATTTCCAGCCTAAATACTTTCCAGGACAGGATTAATACATATTGCTTGCAATGCCAAATAAATCTTGAGTATAACAAGAAAGGTATTGTCACCAATAGATTGTCGTTTATTTTTTATAAGCATTGACATTAAATGAAACATCTTTTGCATTTTGTGCACAGGGCAATTTATGTTGTGGGGAAAGTGATGGCAAATTTTAGGCAAAGATTTTTAGAGCCTGTTTCACTTGCAATAGATTGAGACATTTCCCTAAATTTCCATGGGACTAGTGTCAGGCAATAGAATTCTATGAGTACCAGAAGATAAATATAGCTCATGAAGTAAGAAGGATTAAATAATGGTAAATCTATTGTTGAGGGAATTCCAAATACGGAAAAAGGAATTATTCATTTTCCTGGCCACTGGAAAGAATCTAACCAAGTTTAAATTGTATCCACAGTTCCTTTGAGGAAGATATGGAGCATGGCAGACATTGTACAAGAATAGTTTTCAGGCTCACTGTATCACTGTGCAGTATGATCTGACTGATGACTGCACACATGGATCAGCCGAGATTGTAACACTGCTGAGCAAGACAGATGGGAAAATGACATTGAGAAGGCAACACTCGTGCTGCATAACAAATCCAAACTTCTCCTTCCAAAACATGCTGAACTCTCCTAGGAGTAAGAAAAATGGTAATTATTTTTAGTTAAAAGGTTTTCTTTTCCAAACCACTGTCAGTATTTGAAAGTGTGTTCATGCTGAAAGTACCTTTTCTGAAATCCAGAAGATACCTTCAAAACAATTCTATTTTCCTTACAAATCTCCTTCATTTTTAAAGACATCCTACTGATTTACCTTTTAGATGCTAATATCTGAATATATCCAATTACCTCTCTCACCTGAATATCCTATTGCCCAAAAGATTTATATTTCAGGAATCCAGTTAAGCTTGTTCCCGAAATGCACAAAAATGCATGCAAAAGCAAAAATGAATACATTTCCTAATGACTATGTCAATTTACAATTTTCTGTCACACAAGCTTTTATGATTACTATATTTAACACAGTCCTATCACTTCTTCTCTTCATTTTCTCTCTTTTGCATTTCACGAAGTCCCAATAATTTACATACCTAACACCTAGAATACTTGTACTAAGATATATTTGGTAATCAATAATTAAACTAAATAACAAATAGTCATAATTTTGTCACGACACGTCTTATCATTCTAAACACAAGTGGCAATAGTTAAATGGCTGCATAGTGTTCAAGTTATTTGTAGAAGGGAGAAATACAAGAGAACAATTATATACCAAAGTCACTTACAGGATCACTTCCAGAAATTCAGCTAAGATTTTTATAATGAACAGTTGAGGGTCTTTCTCTTACTTTTTTGGCAAAGGACACTGTAGGCCTGGCAGCACTGCGAAATGCTCAGTTGTTCAACATTTACGTACCTGTGACTATCAACATTTTGTTTGTTTTAAAGCAGACATATGAAGTCAGTTCCATGTTTATGAACACAAACAGGCTCACTGTCATCCCACAGCCATGGGCACCTGAGTATGAAGAGGAGATCCTTTTGTAAGAAGCGATGTTATTTTCTCAGCAGGCTTATAACTCACCGAGGTCTCAGCCCTCTTACTAAATAAGCTTTTGCCAGGCAGAGCAATCTCTTCCCACTGTGGCCTCCCAGTTCCTCTTTTAAAGGACTCTCCTTTGCAGGAGAATCTGAGATTTTGGTTATCTGCTTGTCTCCAGGAGATAACTGAGGGTTAACCAGGCTCCTTGATTTTTCTGGTCACATGAAGTGTACATACCTCATCGCAGGTTTTCCAATATCCTACTTCTTTCGTGTTTCTTCCTGCTTTCTGTTACAACCCTAGCAAGTGTGCCTTCTTGCCAATCCTCCACATCTATTTTTGCCTCTTCCTATGCTGGACTCAGGTCCTCCCATGGTTTTCCAGCCTCCTGCTACACATCTGTATCCCCTCCACTCCTGGCTTCGATGGTTTGCAACAGCAATCAGTCAGTTTCTAAAGGCAATGTGATAAAGCATCTGTATGTGAGCATGACACAGCCAGTAGCTATAGTAACAGAAAAGCGTACTTTAAACAAAAACAACAAAAAAAAAAATCTCAGAGATACCTCTCATTTTCCCTCATCCCCAAATATTGCAGGGTTCTATAAATATCATCCTGCATATCTTCACCTAATTGTATCTCCCCCTAGCCCAAAATGAGGTGAGATAGAAATAAAACTTTATTTTGCCTAGTTTAAGGAGGAAAATAAATAATCACACACAACAAAACTAGAAAGAAAAGATCGTCTCTTTCCCAGAAAAAAAGAAAAAATACATCTGTAAGTTGCAAATCCAGGATAGGCAAAATTGTTACTATCCCAGTTCTGCCTTAATTTCTGATACAGGTTCAGCCATAGGACCGTTGTGGGCTGTGAAATTAATTTCTACTGTTCCCTTTTTATTGTCTTCTTCTCTTGGTAATCTTCCCCTCCTGCAATAAACCATCAGCATGACCAATGCCCCTCAGTTTGCAAGTCAGTTCAATCTCAGATGTAACGGGACTGAAACATTACTCTTATTCCTCAAAAAGATGGATGGGATGCAGATGTGTGGCTATTACTTTTGGGTTACAAATTGGTCTTCAGGGCAGCACCGCCCAAAGGACTGAAGCTGGCATCATTGCCTGGCTGCACGTCCTCCACCTGCAATCCCCAAATCCTGGGCACGCAGGTGGATTCAGGGGGCCGTGGCCCTGGGGGTGAGAACTACAGCTGAGGCTCCCTGCCTCGCTGGGCGCACACACACCAACTCCTGTAATGCAGCTCCCCGCCTCAAGCTGCTCTGTGGGAGCTGCTGGGGTGCAGATCCCCAGGGAGCCCCGGGAGCAGTCTGGGAGGTTAGCAAGGGTGTAAGAGAAGGAGGCATTTTCCCCAGTGCGGCGCTGTCTAAAGACATCTGTTCAGATCCCGAAGCTGGAAGGCCACGCGCTGATGCTTGCGACCCAGCTCGCTGTTGCACAAACCAGGAGAGCAACTTYTAATAATTCAGAATAGCATAGGCAACTTTTAAAACACAGATACAAAAAGAAGAGCCTTCTGCAAGTTCTTGAGAGGAGCTCTTGAATCTGACTGGACTGAGTCAAGGTATTAAAGAAAAGATGCTTTTTTTAACCCTCATACATTCTTCATTCCTCTAGAGCCCGTGCAGGTGGACTTACACATAAAAGACCAAAACAGACTCAGTGCCTCAGCTTACTTTACCACTAAAAAGGTCAGCAGGGTGCAAAACGTTGTTCAGTAATTTAATGCACTTACACGTGTGTCACACCTTTTCATTCACGCTTTYTAAAATATGCATGTTGAAATAGATAAGCAATACAGACTCAATTGGTACAAAAAAGATGTTTAGTGAACTTCATTATTTTATATAAATTAAAGGAAATGAAACTTCTTCCTTTACTGCAGTATTACCTTTCAAAARATTATTCTTTCTTATTTGAGACTTCCTTTCTTGAAGGAGGAGGACTATTCCATATATCTTTTAAATATATATARATTTGTTACTATTCACAATAAAACCCACCTGAAATAGATTTCCTTTTAATCAGTGAAGTAAATAACCACGCAATTAAGGAGAGAGAATTATGTATTTCTGCAAGTTATATCCTGATATTTATCAAACTGGAATATTGTTATACCCGATTCAGTTTTATACATTGACATCTCTCCATTGTTATTGATTAATGGTTAAAACTCTCTAAGGTTGTTAYAAAACACTGTTATAAATAACTTTTATTATTTAGATACCTAATGGATGTGATCTCTACAAATGATGAATTATATCCCACTTCTTAATTACAGAGTCCTCTGAAATCTAATTTAAATAGTAGCTAAGCAGATTAAATACAAGGCWGTTTGCAAAATGATAGATTTATGGKTTTTTTCTCAGCACTGTATAGTTTTTATACAGTTTTGTAAAGTATCATCTTTCTCAATATCTTATTAGATCACTGTAATCTGGATTTACATACTGATTCATTCGGTTTCAATGTCAATCATTACGTGAAAATTTAATAAAAAACAGCTCTAATTGTTCTTCAGAGATTTAGCAATAATTACTCCCGTATAATCTCAGTCAAGGAGATGTCTTTCACATGCTCTTTTTTTCAAGCATAACAATTGTACGTTTCTTTTGGGCACTGCATACTTCTCAAATCAGTATTTCATTCACTGAGATGTTGATGGCTGCCTTAACAACATATCACATAGGGGTTACACTTGATAAAATTGGAACTGTATTCTGTCAACAATAATTATGTGGGTGTTTTGCTCATTTCCTGCTATAGCTGTCCCATGGCAACAGTATAAAAGCRGGACTCATTTTTTAAATACATAAATGACTCCTTAGATGACACGTTTCTGGCTCAGATTTGGCAAAGGCATGGTGAAAACAAAGACTTTTTTGAGAAACTATCACAACTACTTCCATTATATGCAAATCTGTAGGGAATGTGCTAATTCCCGAGTGAAGGGTGCAGCTTTACTGTAGTAGTAGCAGTGGTGGCCTGAGGCATTTCCAGAGATTGATAGGAAGCTAGCATTTTCACTTCAGGCCATTCTCTCCACTTTCTGGTGAATTTCCCAAGAAATGCCTCAGCCGAAGGTCATTATTCCAATTAACCCTGCTTTTGCGGTTGTTGCTGCTAAAGCAAATCGGACAAAATCCAGTTAAAAAGTCCACTTTTTATCAGCATTACATCCCTCTGGAGTGTTGAAAAAACAGCTGATGGCATTGATGATGATATTGTCATACAAACTCTGGAAAATAATTAGTTTAGTACATGGGAAATCAGCTTTGCAATTTTCAGTTGTAGCTGTTTTGAGAATATTTACTTTTCTAAGATTATTTTGTTGCTTGTGAAGTAAGACGAAGATAAACAGGTATTGTACATACAGTTCATAAAGCAGTTAAAAGATGAGTTAGGATATTGCAGGCTTTTACCCTCGGCTCTGTGAACAGCTAAGTTCCAATGTAGTAAGACCTGATGGCAAGATCAAGTGCACCTACAACTCCAGCCATTCAAATATTAGCTTCACTGAGAAAATTAGCAAAAATGATACCATTATGGCTATTTTTTTCTTAATATGAGCACCCCAACTAAACTTGTTTCATTTAAGCTGATGCTAATGTAATGAGAAACATCTGGTGATTAACAAAGTGGATCAGATTCAGGCTAGATCTTTAGAAGAAACCATGTAATAACCTACCATATGTCCCTGGAAAGCATCGTTTCTTTCGGTTTTAACATTCTAGAGGGATTTTAAGAACAAAATGTAGTACTAGCCAAGTGTAAGMTACATAGATATATGTAAGATATATGTATTTAAGATATGTCTRTAATAGAATTCAGTGCACAACCATTTTGTACTAGGGGAAAGAAACACAACTCAAAGTAAGGCGACATAATCACAAGCTGTATATTGGTGTATTGACAAAGCCCAATGTGCCTGGAATGTTGAGAGTGACTCTTATGCTAGCCACATATCAATTGTCTTTTGTATCGTCACATGGATGTAAAGGAAACGGTGAGTGTTTGCTATCAGCATCTGATTAGCCACTGAATTCTAACCATAGTTTTGGAACAAGGAACAATTTCATTTGATGCCAACCATTGTCTGTAGCAGTGAAACAGCACAGTTTCCATTAGAGAAGGATGAATTTTAATTCTGATAAGATGTGGGGATGAAACGTTAACTTAAGCCAAATKAATATTCATATAGGAAAGTGAAAATAGGTGTCAAGGACTTGCTGCACTTAAGTCCTTGGTTACATGAAAACTGTACACCATTCGACAAAACAMCACCGTTTCTAATGATTACTTTCCCCATATAATTTATTCATCTATTCCAGAGCAGTGTTGCRGGGCTTAATGAGTATTTGTAAAGCTCTGGCTGAAATACACTCTCTAAATGCAAAACATTATACCATTTACAATGAATGGAGTAGTGTAGATGATTAGTTCAGAAAAGCCACTAAAGCTCATCAACATGTCCATTCGAAGGGTGTATTACTTCACCAGCCAGGAAAGCCCCCTGTTAACGCCCTATCCAGTTGAATGGCTTAGTGTGCTTCCTTCCCACTGAATCCACTCTGAAGTGCAGAGAGAAAGGAAAAGTCATGTAACTTTGTCTCTTCTCTTATTTTCACCCCATTTCACCCTTATTTTCCCCATTCTGGGCAATCCTGTATCGTATCTCGAAGAACTTCTCAGAGAATAAGTAAACAAGATTAAGTAGGAATAGCTCTYGCTTTGGAAACAACTTTTCTTCATTTCTAAAAAATGATAGCTGTCTTACTGACAGGGTCCAAATCTCTCCTCTATGTCCTATGCGTTCAAGCGCTTTTATCACTAACATCAAGAAGAGAGTGTTGAAACACCAGGAGAGCTGAGCTCCTTCAGCCCATCTCTACCACCTTGGCACCCTATTGAAGTCAACTGTTGTTCCTGGCATGGCCATGGTTCTCCTTGGAAGATCAGCTTTCTGAAATACAGATTTCTGAAAGTGCACGACGTACAACAGACTTCTATCAGCAGAAGTGGCAAACAAGATGATTTCATGTTTCCATGTGTTGTCCGCTGGATGATGCGATTCTCTTGCATCTGTTAAAGATGCCTTTTTAACTAAATGTCTRTTTGAAAAAATGAGATTTCCAAAATGGTAATTTTCTTAAACTCTAAAYTTTTTTCATTCTTTGTACACTATGATAGTTGCATTATCACTAATGATAAGAACTGATATAACACTAGTGATGGTGAAGAATAGTTCCAGTAATTCTAGAGGAAATCCAAGACTTTATAAGACCAGGTTTTAGTATGAAAAGAGAAACATCGGGCACAATAAAGATTGTGGAATTAAGTAGTCMTTCTTCCCATGTTAACTAACTGTTGCCCAAACACTTTATTTCTACATCTTGCTGTGCACAATAAGTGAGAAGTCAGGAAAGGCAAAACCTTGGCTTTCAACATCTCGCACCTTTCTGCCCATTAGTTCATCTCTCCCACACCTGTAAGTGATGGCTGTTTCTACGGTGGCTCGTACTTTCCTCATACACGGCTTCTGCTGCATCTTGGGACACAATACAATGCCCACGTACTAACGAAAAATAAAGCTGTCAGTCGTTCTTGGCAGCCTCATGGACAGAGAAGGATACAAATTATTGTTACGTTCTTTTCATTAAATAGCCAACTTTGAAGTTAAATGTCATTTTTCCTCATTAGCCAGGCATAGTAACTAGTTTGGCTAAAATATAATCCAATAACCAGGGGTCAGTGTGGAGACTGTGTTCTCTTTGGAAGGAAAAATAAAAAATAGCAAAAAAATTGCCTGGGAGAAACGTGACTGGAATTCAAGATTATACCAATTTCTTCAGCAGTACTGTATATGCAGGTAATATTTATAGAAACTAGCATCTATCAGAAAGAGGCATTCAGTTAATTAAAATGTGTTGTAGCCTAAGATTACATTTTATTAATTCCTGTTTGCAAGAAGGTCATATCTAATGATTTCCTCTTGGAGTTACTGTTTTTTGCAGTTGGACCATTAAAGATTTTGATTCTTGTTCTACTTGAAGTTATTCAGACTTTTGCAARCAAGTGCCAATTCCCTGATCTTTCAGTGTTCTTTTTAAGTTTTTGCCCCAATGGGATTCTCTTTTTCTCAAGGGAAAACAGCTGCACATACAACATCGAGAATTGTAATTAATTTTGCATCAGTCCAGGATAAAAGCCATGCATCCAGATAACCAGTATACTCCAGCATTCCAAATACCCAGGGTAAATTACTGTAACAGCCCAACACTGTTCTCAATTGCATCATTGCTGCTTTACCACAGCTGTGACAAATACACAATTCCTGGTGAATACTTGATGTTGAATCACACTGAAAATGCATATTAAAGTATGTATGACATTTTATAGAAAATCACGTATTCAGAGTATTYTAGACAAATGAGATGTGAATTAAAAAATAACCACCACCTTCACTTTCATTCTTTGGGGGGTGGGAACGTCCTGACCACTGTCAAGAAAGTGTATTAAAATCTYATCTTTTAAAATATTTTGGAAGCATGCAGAAACTCTGTGGAGAACATCAGAGTTGTTAGATGGATAGGCAGAGACACAAAGACATGCGACCAATTTTAAATAAAAGGCAACGGTTTCTCATGAATCTGTTCAGAATACGTTTGTGTCTAATATTACTAGTAGCAGTAGCACATAACACACAGCACATTCCACCCTGCTAAGTAATATTAATAAGTCTCAAACCCTTCTAAGTAATATTAATTAATCACATTACTGACCTGAGTTCACAGAGGGATCGAACCGAAGGGAGTTAACCTATTAAACACAAGTAGTCAGTGCTGGGGAAAAAAAAAAGCCCAAGTTTGCCTGAAGTTCTTTTCATCCTGACTTAAACAAGTTGATGTGTAGTTTATCTTGTCTGCTGTATAGACAGCATGATTAGTCTTTCTAAATTTAYTGTTAGGACAACCAAAGTTACATCCAGTCCTGGCGACACTGAAGTGCATGCTTAACTTTACATAGATTCAGCCTTTGAAGTCAGTGAGGATGTTCACCCAGGTAACACGAGGCATGCGTACAGGTGCCTATAGCATCAGGGTTTCACAGTCTCGATTGTCTCCCAACATATAAAAGGACTCTATGACTTATTTCCATTCTCCTACAAGAAAATTGGTGCTATGCATCTTCCAAAACATTTTGCCATGGCTGGCAGAGGTATCAGGTGCGGGGGGGGAGGAATTTTGGATCTTTACACCTATTTTGCACAACTTAAAGGTTACTCAGTTAAATTCCTCTGTGTATTTTGGGCACCCCTAGCACCTATAGTGATTGAAAGCGTCTTGTGGTACCAGCATGTGCTGTAGTTCTGTGTCCAGCATTTGTTCTTGTGGGTGCTTTTAAAGATGCAGCCTCCTCAAATTCAGACACAAGTTAGCTGCACCCTAGCAATCAATGCAATGTATGTTGGCACAACAAGTGAAAATATTTGTAATCATGTCTCACAAGGGTGCCTCATGACCTGAGAGCAAAGAGCAGGTACACAGTGAAGAGCGAGGAAAGTGGTTTCAGCCAAGTAAGGGGGAACAGAACGAGAAATGCAGCTCCTCCCTAACACAGGGGGGATTCAGGCAGATTTTCAACATTCTTTGAATTTTGCTAGTTTTACATGTCCTGAATTTGTTCTACAGTTTGAAAATCCTCTTGTTTTGACATTTGCCTAAGCAGGGATGTCATTCCTAGCACCTGCTTTTGAGCCCCTGCAGGAAAGTCTCTCAGTTAAAGTAGCTGTCATCTAAAGAGGCAGCAAATCAATGTCAGAAAACTGTTGTTGATCAACTCCCTGCTTTCCCATTCCCTGAAGCAATGAGCTCTGAAAGGCTTCTTCAAGGAACAAGAAAAATCAGATGCATACCAAAGGTCACAGTCAACGTTTTCGAGAAAATTTTAAGCTTAAGCATCTACTAAGGCTTTGGTCACCTAAAGAAATATCCATGTAACTAAATTCATTTAGCAACTTATTTGGTGAAGTGCTGTCCTCCTCCTGTGGGGGCATGTCAGATTATTTAAGACAGCCTAAAACAACAGATGTATTGTTTTTACCAAGAGCAAAGGCACAGGACTGAGGAGGATCCGGTTATGACAGCAACGCAACCTACAGCTGAGGCAAGCTAAGGGCACAGTTACAGCTTGTTACCGCTCYCATTTGGTCAATGTGCCCATGCCAGCAGCATAGCAATGGGGAGAAGATTTAGGGGGCTAAACAGCAGCTCCACGTTACCTGCAAGTGAAAAAAATTGCTCTTCTTTCCCCAGGCCCCTTGTGTGGCATTTTTCAGTCCTTGTAGATGACCTGAGGCACTCAAACATTTTTATCTTTTTCCACCTGCCAGTGACCTAAATTCTCTCCTCCCTTATCCCCTTCCTTCCCACAACTCACCTGAAGTAAATCCTGCCTTCAGACTTGACCCATACCTTGAAGCAGCTGCCAAAAACAATGCGGTTGCAAAATGGTACAATTGTTATCTGCAGATAAGGCTCAGTCTATTCTACAAAGCTTTGATGATACAGTATGTCAGCTAGGAATGTGAAAAAAAATCCACACCTTATCTTATATGGCTACATTGGCAAAATTACAGAATATTTTGTTGGCTTTACTTTATGGCTTTCAGGGAAGTGGGGAAATAAGCCCAGCAGAAAAACTTCGCTCTGTCCAATGCTGCATCTTCAGTATGGCCCTCTGCTATCCTGGCTGCACCAGGGCAGACAAACTAATAATACTTACAAGTGTGAGATACACAGGTTCTATAACAACAGTCCAGTGGGAGTAACTGTAACCGCTTTTAAGACAGAACTTGGCAAGTTTAGGAAAGAGATTGAATGCTGTTGTACCTGTGATAGCAGTAGGCTGGATGCAATGATCCAAGAGGTCCTATATTTCAAGGTAAAAAAGAAAATGAAAGCACTGAAGTCCTGCAATCAGAAAGAGCAACAGCAGAAAGAAGCTGGTTACACATCAGCCAGCACGCGAGCTCCTACGTGGCTTCCGTGGCTGGACTGCTGAAGCTCACAGAGAGAAGTGCATGATCCAGCAGGKCTGGGGCAGTCACTGCCATGTAATTACGTCTCCTTTGCCACAGAGAATAAGAAAATATTACAAAGCAAGAAAGAAAAAATGAAAAAGATAAAAAAAGCAACCCTCCTCCATCCCCACCCCATTTCTCAGACACATAGCAATCTTGGAAAAAGAGGGAGAAGGGAGATAATATTTTCAGGGATGGCAATGCAGCCACATTTCCTAGCAGCAAGGAGAATGAGCAGGCTATTACTTAYGGTACTATAGTGACTAGAGACCTTAATTGCAATCAAGGTGCTACTGACAACGTGTCATGAAAATATGTGCCGAGAAGTCATTCCTATTTGGAAGAGTATATGCCTTTAAAAAGACAAGATAGACAGAAAGCAAGAAAAGAGACGGAAAGTAACTTACCCAAAGGGTGAGTTACCATTCAGAGGCAAATGCAGCCTCCTGAGTGTATGTAAGGCCAGTGCCCTGCCTACTAGCTAACTCTTTTGTCTCGCTCCCCTTCCTTCCACCTCCAGTTCTTCAGACCAAAACCCATTCAGTGGAAGTCCACTCCTTCGGATTTTGGTGGGTATCAGGACCCAGGGGTAGATACAGGACAACGCAGAACTTCTGAACCAAGGAGCAATATGCGCATTGTTCTGCAGAGGGTGCAACATCCACCCAGCCTTTGTAGGAAGGGCGATCTGACAGATTCCCAGTTGCACAATATTTGCTGAGCTCGAACTGTATTCCACAGGCCTGCAGGTGGAAGAGGGAAGAGAATAATGGATTCATTCTGAGAAGCAACAGTTTCCCACATCCTAAAAACCTGCTTGGAGATTTGGGAAATTCTGCGAAGTGGGAAGAAGTTTCCCACTGTGAAAGAAGCAATATTTCTGCTGTTTCCACTGGAAGAGGAACCCACCTCCTTGTTGGCCTTCTGCAACTTGCCGTATCATTTCTGCTGAACAATAATTCAAATCTCAAGCTGGAAAGAATTAGATGCAACTTTTATAGCTGCATTAAGGCCACCTACAATTGCTAGTATCTCTGAAGTGGGATAACACTATTCCTATGTGGGTAGGGGAGAAATTTAGCTATAAAAGAATGGTTACAGTGTGGATTATTTGTGAATTTTGTTTSTGCTTTACTAAAATTGCTTTGCAAAACACTTTGATTTACATTTGGTGGCATTTTTCATCTAACAGTTTCATTGACATAAATATTTACTATACCCCTGCCAAAAAAAACACGTCAGAACATTAACATGCGAGGCAAACAGCAAAGGACCAATTCAAATCCCCTTGGAATTTCCTTAGGAATCAAAAGCCACTTGGAGTAAACATTTGCCAGCTCAACAATTTGAAATGTCCTATACACATCCCTCTAATAGCCTCTGTAATAATTGACAGAGCACAATACATAGAAAAGATGCCAGCACATCACAAATATGAGGCTGTTGAGAGGATTAAGCATAATCCTGTCTCACCAATGAATAAAGAAAATAAGAAATGGAACTATGTTGTGTTGAATAGCACTGAGTCAAAGATACACTTATGACAGGCTTTTGGGGTTTTTTTGCTCCACAGAGCTTCACTGAGAAGGTCATGCATGAATTCTGAAAAAAAAGGCATTATTACTGAGGAATGCCAGGCAAAGCAGGAAATAATCTTTAATTAATTTGCGAGGAACTTTAATTTGGCAGACACAGTCTGCCAAATAAAGACAGAACAGTAGCTTTCTTATTAGGCTGATAAAATCGACCAAAAGTGAAGGAATCCTGTAGTTAAAAAGCATTAGAACAATGGATTTTTACTAGGAGACGTAATAGAAATCCACAGGGAATCCTGGCAACAGTCATCAGGTTTTTTTGTCCTGAAATCAAAGGTATTTCTGACAGAAATGTAAAGAAAGAATCTTAACATTTTCTATTCTTCTAAACTTTGACTCAGTATTTGATCTCAGACACTGTAAAACGCAAGTAGATTCAAACTTGTTCATTAATTCTAACAATTCAAAGTACCATACTTTGTCTTTTCTTATGGGTATTATTGTCTTTGTAATTCCAGTTCCTATTGCCACCTCCATCTCCCACCAGCTTCTACAGGTATTAAGAGATATTTTTGTCATTTGTAAAATGCTGGCAGAACTTGAGATAATAGGCACTTCATAAATGTAATGTGTTATTTCAGTGAAACTGGGACAAACTGCTAGTTTCAAACATAATTGGCTACAATGGAAAAACTGGAGCATCGGTAGAAAACTGGGACATGGTATGTGTGAGGTGCTAATATTTATCCTAATGTGGCAGATTTGTCTCTGTTCATAGGAGCTCACCCCTATATTTAGGAGTGTGAGCAAAAGAGCGTTAAAAGAATTTCATCTTTATTTGAAAATGTTTCCTGGGAACAGGAAGCAATTCAGCAAATCAATGTGTTTGTTTTTCACATCCACAAGCCAAAATTTAAATCTAGCTTAAGCCTAAAGGGAAACAAGTTGGGCAATTTCAGCATAATCCCTTCAGAAATGTATTCTCTTCACATGAACACTGCTCAGCACAGTAGCAGCTCTGTGCAGGAGAAGCCTCACACTGCAACATAAGGTTAAGAAGGAGAGTCTTTATTGGCAGCCTTTATAATAATATCCTATATAAATTCATAAATAATCTTAGCATATTGACATCCTGTAAAGGAAATGTGGAAAACTTGCCTAGGAGCTGCCTGCATTAATCTTCATTCTATCCTGTACTGGCGTTTTTCCCAGTTTCCTATGCCCGAAGTCACAATGTCTGTTTTTAAAGGAACACACTGACCCTTACAGAGTAGAGCCCAGAAAGCCTGATTTGCTACTAGTTTTAATTTTTACATCCTCTTTCCCTATAACAAGTAGGTTTTGAAGTGCGGCTCCTAACGAGCCAATGGAAAATGGTCTTTATGTGAAAAAAACTTGGCGTGCAAATCAGATGACTGAAGAATGTGGATCTGTTGCACCACCGGGCCTTATGGAGAGAGAATAATATAAAGGAGCAGTATGCAATGAAGCTAAAGCCTATGGTCCAACCTCACTAACACCTATCAACACTGGCCAACAGCTTTTTATCATGGGCTTTAAGCAGCAACCCAGGAGCTAGTGTCCTGGTCAAAGTCACAAGACTCTTTTCAGCCACACTCTGCAAACTCCTTGCCACGACCAAAAGTACTTTTGCCTTCGTGAAGCAGATTTGGTACGGATAGGAGCCTCCCAGCGCCTCCTCTGACTGAGACAGGGAGAAGGGAGATCAGAGCCAGGCAGCTGGTAGCTGCTGTGCAGACACACTCATAAAAAAGTTCCTGGAAAAATAAAATACTGCATGCTGTGAGACAAGGAGGTTCAAGGCTTTCTGTACAACAGAACCGCGCCACTCGTCCAGGAAACCGTCACAGCAAAACACTTGTAGTGTACATGCAGATCTACTGGCAAACAGACTTCGTGTTGCCATCAGAAAACCACCCTTCCTCTCAGTGAAACAAGCTGTCTAGATAACAGCTCAAGTTGCCAGTGTACCTGGCACGTGGACCTCTACCATCACTTTAGGAGCCCATCAAAGTTCATCCCTCTTCACAACACAACACGCCATCAAAGCTCATTATACAGGTTTGACTTGTCTGCATCTACGAGAAGCCAAGGAGTCCTGGCACCTGGGTTTGGGGAGGAGACTGCTCTGGGGTAGCTGTCCTCATGCCACCAAGTATAAAGTCCCCAGCACTCCCTCTGCTGAAGTCTTCCACCTGTGCAGGGCTGTTTTCTACCAGCACGTGCACCCCTCGCAAAGCTTAGTGCATCCCATTTAAAGAGACGCTATSAGGAATGGCGCGTCGCTGGCTCCTCCGGTGACTGCTGTGGAAGGCAGGCAGGCAGACTGCATCTCCTTGAAACCCCTGGCAAAGGGAAGAGGGCTTGCCAAGGTGTCCTGTTCAGAAGATGTCATTGTCACGTTCTCTAACTGAAGAGACCGTGTCACCAAGTCAGAGGAAGAGGCAACACGGAATCTGGTGTGGGTGTATGTATATAAAACTAGAGGGACAGTCAACAGTATGACTGAGGAATCCTACCTGTGACTATCCCAAAATGTCTCTCCAAGATCTTACTTTCTACTTAATGGTGATGGTGTGAATTCATTTCGGGTTATCAGSCACCTTCTGAGATGAATACACAGTTTCCATACTAACCAGCTCCAAGATTAGCAAAGGATACTGCCTGCTGTTCTTGCTTATCCTAGCTAATTTATTGAGATTACATCAGTTTACCTGCTGGCCTACATGAGATGTGTTCAGTGTGTTCTCTAATGACCCATGATACTAGCCCCTGGGAAAGTCTTAAACAGCAGGAGAAAAGACTAGTACTTTCTAAAGCTTTTCTAAGCAAAGTTCCCCTGTTGCAAGGCTGTT
This sequence comes from Oceanodroma leucorhoa, assembly GCA_030449065.1. Lineage (NCBI taxonomy): Eukaryota > Metazoa > Chordata > Aves > Procellariiformes > Oceanodroma > Oceanodroma leucorhoa. The sequence continues at coordinate 3,588,704 of JASVER010000044.1, read as the reverse complement.
ACCCTATAGCTCCCGTCATACATAGCATTCAGATTATATACTGCGCTAATGGAGACACAGCACTAGCAGATATTCTAGGTCAAGTTTCATACGCTTTCAGCACAGCTACTGCGGGCTTAGCCTGGTAAATTTGAAAGAAGAGTTTGTCCCTCACTGATACTGTGAGGGTGCGAGCACAACGCGAGATGACCACGTAATTTAAATACAACGCACCTTTTCTGTACTGGAGATCAATAATATCTCCGTTTCTAAGATTTTGAAGTTTTCCCTCTGATGCACGAACATAATTCCCACTGATAACTGTGATGTGATCCATGCCCCAATTCCCATTATCCTGGCACACTGCTGTCAGTGACAGGGGACACAGAGGACAAAGACAACAATAAAAGAGACATTATTAAGGCAGGTAAAACTTCCCACAAGAGTAAGCTTTAAAATATGTGTGTTAGATGAATGGGAACAAAAACCATTTGCCTGAGGTTGCCTTTGTTACTCAACTAAAAAGACATCTAGGAAAAAAAAGATATTTCCACTGCCTTGGCAGGACACACAGCCTGCATTCGCTCCCTGAACACACTCATTCACAGCTTTCCCTCCTTTTTGTGCAAACACTATGGTCTACTCTAGCCAAAAGTTTCACCCCCTGCGGCTGATGTAATTTGCAGTTTGGCTTTATCAGTTGTGCATAGGAAAGGAAAGATCCCGCAGCCAGGCTGCTCCTTGCTCCTAACATCTCTCCTACTCCTTCTCCCACCCCGCCTGGGCTTGCTGCGCGAAGGACGAGCTGCTAAAACAGGTTCAGCGCCCTGTAACCCTGCGTATTCAAACCTGAGTCAGTCCCTAAAAACAATAGTTTAGAAATCTTTTGATTAAAAAAAAAATAAAAATCTGAGATCCTTTGTTTTCTGGGCTGTTTCCCAAGCCCTAGGTTCGCACCCTTGAGAGCCTAACCACCCTAGTGAGAACTGGGAGCATTTCATTTTCAGGCAAAATCTGGCAGAGTCTGGCCTAATCACATGACTCAAGGCCACTAAGGGAAAAAAAAGGGGAGGGGGGGAAGAGTATGAAATACATAATAAAGCGTGAAAACTAGCAATATTCAATTCAGGATTATATTCCACAAAGCTAACAGCCAAAATTACTCTATTTCTGAGAACTATCCTAACACAGCAGAATGCGAAGTTTAATAAAACACCTCAGGCTTACATTTTACATGCAGACAAAAATGACGAATTCTGGCAGGGTGAGAGGCCAGGCAGAGACCTTTACTTTATCTGTCACTTGCCATTTTGCAGAACAACTTTCTTTGTTACTGGAGCACTGAAATTTTGCAGCAGTGAGATTTCAATGTATGGGAACAGAGACCAGGGGCAACAAGAAACACATATTGAAGGAAGCTGGTGAAAGAGCTGCCAAACACACCCAAAGTAGCTTCAGAGTTTATTTCGCTCTACTCTCATCCCAACCATGCAGTAAATACAAAAAAAACAGAGGAAGGATATCTTACGATTGAACGCTGGCCTGGGGACATCTGAGTTCAGTTCCCAAATATTTCATAAACTTTCAGACTCTGTTGTCATCTTACAAATATACAAAGGAAAATAATGTTTCCTTTCTTGCACTCTTGTTCTGTCCTTTTTCTTCATATTGTGAACCTGTCTCTTAATTTATACGAACTACTTAGCAAAAGGAAGCTCTGATCTCAGCAGGGGCCCATAGCTGCTGTAATAGCAAATAATAACTGGCGAGAAACCTGAACCAAAGCCCGCCTCAAACTTTTGCAAAAGTTGGGATGTGGATCTGCCTTTAGGAGCAGGAACATTTCTACTGTAAATGGACTTTTGCCTCTGAGCCAGTTGTGAGCAGACATCCCACGGTTCTTATTCTAGCAACCTCTAGCTTTTTGACTGAAATACTTCCAGAAATCTAAAAATACAGTAAGGAATAAACCACGGTGCCTGAAATTCTACCTTCCCTCCCCTTGAATCCTATGCCTTTTATTCTGAAATGGACAAATGGCAAAAGCAACAACGAAAGGGTGATTATTAATCGTTGATCCTGAGTCACTTTCTCTTACAGAGCCCTATTCTTCATCTCAGGAAGTGCGATCCGAGACCACTCCCACAGCCTGATTAAAGGTCCAGGTATGGGGTCACACAACGCACAAAGAGAGCTGCAGAGTTCCAGAGAGCAACCCGTATTTAATGTCTAACTAAACGCAAGTACGATAAAGAACAAAATAATGAACATTCCTAATGTTTGCCATAACTGTGAAACCGCCACAGAACTACTTGGGGTAATTGTGGTAAGAAATCGAGCTGCTTTTTAAGAAAGAAATGACCAAATCTGTTTTACAGAGCGTTAGCCTGGGTGATTACAAAACAGAACTCGCTGAGAATGCCAAACTGTTGGAAAACGGCAGCGTGCCCTTCTCAACAGAAAACAGCAAAATGGAACTCGGTTTTATTGGCTCGCCGGAGAGCTAAGGAATTAGAATTGAAAACAACCTGAGTGAGGTAGCCAACAACTGGGATTTCAGGTTTGTCTGCAAAGAGATGCCTAGGAGAAGGGTCAGAGGTTACACCTGGACATTTAGAAGATAATGACAAAGGTCAGATAGGCATCAAACCTGTCTGGTCCCTCAGAAAGCAAATCATCATTAAATCCAGTTTTGATGAGAACAACTTAAGACTTAAGATGCAAAATTCATTACTTCCTAGGGAAGACRCTCAGTCCAGCTCTCCCTTTATTTCTTCTTACCCTAACTGAAAAATAAGAGGAAATATTAAAARAAAAAATCAAAGTCTGAATTTTAAAAAGACTGCACAAACAAACCAGCTGTTGCAGGAGCCCCACACGATCCTGGCTGACTAAAATAGCAACCCGCCTGCCAGCTCTTACCACCCTTCCCTGTAAAATTGACTTCTATGACAACGACTTTTTTACAAGGGATTTGCAGCTCTCTGAAAAGCACTGAAATTGCAGATGACAACAAAATCGTCTCTCGCTGAGAGCRGGCAGCGCGGGGAGAGCGGCAGTCTCGCCGCCAGCCCACTTTGGGAATGGCATCCGAGTCCCGCCGCCCCGCATTGGGCAGGAGCCTCTCTTTTCACCAACACAAAGGAGGACGTGTGAGCATGAAATCCACTTTGAGCACTGCTCACTCCACATAGCTGAGTCTAAAGACTGCTTTGGCTTGGCCACCATGAGGAGCTGCATTTTCATGTTCAAACTGTCAGAAAATGCCTTTTTTCCCCCTGTACCATTCATAGGATTTTTATGTTCTAAGTCACCTTAGGAATCCAACTTAAGAACTTGATTCTCACTATCAGTAGAGTTTATAGAGTTTCCAAAAGGGAAACAGCTGTAAAGATTACGGGAAATCAGCAGCTTTACTGTTAATCTACAAGTCCCTCAAGATTTCTGCATCCTTGGTCAGATACGAAAAAGCAACTTTCTTCTATAAACTCATACTTTACACATAGATAATACTACCAAATTTTTAAGGTGATAATCAGGAACGAATTGGAAAAACATTAGGACAAACTCAACATTTCATATGCATTTTACTAGACCTATCAGCAATTCAGGATGTATCAGGAACTCTGCTCAGATTATCAGCCGATGAGCAACCTTCTAACTAATCTAAACATAAAGGCTTAATCTAAACATAAAGGCTTACTCACCTATTCTGTCAATAGATTTTTTTAATCTCGTAAAGAAATCTTCATTAGAACACAAAGGAGGAGTTTACAATCATTTAATAAGAGAAACTAATAAAATAGCATACACTTTTAATTTAAACCTGGACTTAGTCAAAGGTATTCTGGGAGGTCCTAAAGTATGAAAATGTATTGGCTATCAGATATTATAGGGGCTGTTATGCTGACAATGTATATGAGTAGGAGAAAAAAGATTTTGTGACCTTGTTTCTGCATGTACCCGTGAAAAAAACCCCAACCAAATCCCAAACAATCTCTGCCTGTGAGGGTCCATGAAAAGCTGTAGATCTGTAAAGCTCTGGAAATCCTTGGTCTCATCTTGCTGCATATTAGGCATATATCTCACATTTCAAATTTGTCTCAGAGCAATAAGCAGCCTGACYTCTATACTGAGGTGCAGTTGGACAGTACAGTTCATGTCCTGGGTGACTCACAGACATAGTGAAATACACTGTTTTACAAAAGGGGTGTCAAGGACACYTGTCAGTATGCTAGAAAAAAGCAGAACCATCAATGATAATTCAGASACTGTAAAATCCCTACACATTTTGTATAATCATTACTTAAAATAAGAATTGGACTAAAGACAGTMATAGCTACCAAAGATTAAGCACGGGTGGTGGCTCTGCATTATGTTATTCTTGACCTTTTCTATTTTTTAGTTTCTAAAAAAGCTGCTGCATCCATCTACTGTACTGGAAAATTCAGTAGGATGAATGGTTCTAAATTTAGGATGCAGGACACTGCAGCTGCGATAACATTTCGGAAGTGGAAGGCATAGTAGATACATGACATATTTAGATAAGACAACTATTTTTAGTCAAAATGAAGCTCGGTTTTGGCTACTTTAGCAAGTGCACTAATTTGGCTAATCAGTTCAGATACACTTTATTCCAGCTCTCATTCTCACCGACAAGATACTGTATACTGTGACCCCTTCTCCCTATTTCTCTTCTGAAAACTAACAGGTAAAGCAGGAGAAAAGTAATCATAAACTTGTCACATAGCATTTCTGCTACCCCTTCCTAAGCATCCAGTAGCAGGTACTTGGAGGTAGGGCAGCGACCTGCCTCGTCCCCTGTACCCTGACATAGCACAGCCGCGCTCTCCCATACTTCTCTCTTCTCTCACCCAACTGCTGTTGTTGGTCTCCTCCAACTAGATCAAATTATCTGCTGATCTATTTCTGCTAAGTTCAGCATTTTATTGTACCAAGAGATAATGCAGTCTACCAAATCTCTTCCACTTATTTCAAGCTTAAAACGTTGCTCCATGACTAGATCATTTTTCATCTTTTTTTTTTTTCCTGGCAACTTCTCCCCATTTACATCCTTTCTTCCTTTAAACACATCTTGTCTTCAAAGTAATCTGCTCTGCTTTCTTAGGCCTAAGCCTGGCTTCTGTTGGATCTCATTTTGACACATACTTACTTTATCATTTTTAGATAGCAAGTTTTCTATCACATGGAAACAGATCATTGACAGCACCAAGTGACGGAGCAGTTTTAAAATCAGACTCCAGGCTTTCAAGTAAGGAAATATCAGGCACATGCTTTAARAAGTTTAGCATCGTTTGTTGATAGAAAGAGATTTTTAATATATTTCAGTGAAAATGAGTCATTTTGATCAAGATCTGAATGCAGTTATTTTTTGTAATATTGAGACAGATTTTCATTATGAAACTGCACACAAATTAAGGTTAATTACTTCCAAACTAATCCATACAAAATTCTCCAAATAAAAGTTTAATTWTTTTTTTTTTKGAGAAATTGGCAGTAATATGTTTCAAGTACCACTGTATCTCTGGTCTCCAGCCAGGAAAGGGTAGGGAGCAGTGAATTTACTGGCACAGTCCTAATTGTTTAGTATAATTGGGATTTGGGCATCTGCAGCGAAGCAATAGTGTTGAGCTTCTCCAACAGCATGCGGTTCAGCAGATTGAGTTACATGTTTAAAAATGGAGCAAACTCTGGGTGCTAATGAGCCCAATCCCACGTACAACTTATCCACAGAGAACTCCCAGTCTGCAACTCCACAGAGCTTAGACCCAGCTCTGAAAAGCCTGGGGCAGCCTCACCTTCRGGTGCACCCAGCGAAGCCGTGCGTCCTGCGGATCTGAAGAACTGGCTGTACCATACACAAATACGCGCGCGTCGCCAAATTATACTCTCAGGTATACCAGTGAAACAGCACTGGTTTCAGTGGAGTTACACTGGCAGATATGGGAACAAACATCTTTACATTATCAGTAGTGTGATGAAATTTATATAAACTCCTTGAAAGTTCGCAGATTCCACAGTCATACCAATTATGTCTCTAAGAAAGCTAAAACTCAATACCTGAAATTAGGCACCATTCATTATTTTTATCCCTTAATCCTGCTGAGCTCCCAGAAGATTCGTTGCACTGTATTTGAATTTCTCTTGCAGCACATTTTGATGGAAGAATTAAGCTACCAGAGGCACACTCTCCTAGCTTATTACACCAATACTGCTCTCTTGTGGCAGACACTTAAAGTGAAATATTGATCTCCTGTGCTCTACATACCACAACTTAGCTATAACACAATCCAGTTGGCAAAGGGTATATACAAAGCAAATCACCAATAAAAATGGATGCTTAGATTTTGAGTAGATAAAAGAGACAAAAAGCAACGACAGATCATTAGATTTGCCTTCTCAGATATAAAATATTCAGGTGTTCATCCTCATGCCGATATCAACGCCAAGATTTTGCGCAGAAAGCACTGCTATTGCCATTCTCTTTTCCAACCTGTTCTACTGAGATACATTTATCAGACCAAACCTAACAACCATTCTGTGCACTTGCAAATGCCTTTCAGAAATTCAAATCTCAAATTCTATCTTTTAACCCTTACAGTTGTCTGATGATTTGAATTCACTGTTTATTTGTAAGTCAGCCACTTCCTCATTTTTTCCTCAAAATCAGTAAAAATTATTGTTTCCCWGGCATCATTCATATTAGCAAGCTAGTGAAGATAATTCAGTTAAACAGCGTCAAGCATTAATTTTCTTGATTTGAAGAGTGCCAGTGAGGACACAGTTTCAATGAGCAGGAGGACTCTGTGGCCGAGTGACTAGAAAGTACATGACTACAAATGGGAAAGAGATTCCCACGTTGCAGTTCATAGTTAGATATGTAAAGCATCTAAATCGCCCCCAATTTCTATGGATTTTTATCTTTGTGGGCTCTGAGAATACCACTGATCCCTTACTGGGGTAATTCTTCTTGGATAAACATCAACCAGCAGGTTTGCTACTTTTTTTCTCTGCACATTAAAAATGCAAAAAAAAAWAATGTTGTTTTTCTTCATCGTGGTAGGAAAAGAATAAATTGTGCATAGCATGCACCTCAACCATTAAAAGGACACATATCCCTTGAACAGGCATGCACAAGCACAGGCAGCATAGAAGTCTGACACTCACACTCGTATAGATGTAATCACAAGACATTCATTTAAAACAGACATACAGCGTTAGCGACACTTCACCACAATGGACTCGTGGCACTAAAATGAATCAACAATAAAGGGCCACACAGACATCAGCTGAATTAAGACAATCCATAACAGGCAAAAAAAGTCAGCTAAAAGTATGTACCTCCAGTGTGAGAACTCATTGGGTCATTACTGGGGGGGGGGGAGGGAGTGTTAATGCAATTCAATACATCCATGTACTGATCAGAACTGAGTAGGTGGGCTCACTAGTGAAAGAGGTGTTGGATTTTTACCAAGTAATGGCTTGCCCTTCCCGCCCTCTGCCTTTTCCTTCTTTGATGCACAATTTGACTTGCAGAACTCAAAGCTGCTTTACATTTGTTAGTGGAAAACAGAGCCCTCTACATGCAAAGCTCCCACTCCAGCCAACAGGTACTTTGTCACTCCAGTCTCAGACACACTCTTCCAACCTTCACGCGTTTTACAATCACGCCCCGTCCACAAAAGGGTTTGCATACGCTGCACCTTCCGCAAGCAAGTTAACTGAGCTGTTTCCCCAGGGCAGCCCCTAGGAATGGAACCTTGCTGTCCACTCCGCTTTTCAGAAAGGTCACAACAGCCACGCCAACGCTTGTTTATCTTTCCTGTAACTTCTGCTCTGTATTTGTGTAASACTGGCCAAGCAGCACCCCCCTGCCAAGGCCAAGAACTGCAGCTGAAGCACCCAGCCCTCAACAGCTACCGCGGGGGACTGACGAGCCGGGGAACCCACTGGCCAAACACACCCCGTAGCCCCCCGCAAGGAAAGACCAGCAGCACTGTCGCTGCTCTGAAGCTCCGGGAGGGAGACCCTGAGTTGAAGGACAACGTCTCTCCTGGAAACCCTGCCCTGTTCAAGCGCACGCAACTTTTTAACCTCACCCCACAAAGATGCATATCCTTAAAAAAGGGTCCCAGGCTAAGACTGATTTTGCTTTGCCAGTGATGACCCGCCATATGACACAACACAGGCGTCCGGTATTTCACTCAATTGTCATGTTTTGATTGCATCTGTCACACACCGGTAGATCCTTAGGTTGAGCGATATGATGAGCTTTCAGATTTCCTTTCTTACAGCTTCATACTGTATGCCTCTACAGGAATGAACTTGTCAACTCAGATGCAAAATGAATGAACAGCTTTTAATCACTTTGATAATGTTAACGTTATTGCTTTGACAGAATAGCAGAAGATACAGTTTGCTGATTCAGCCACTTGTATAACAATCTAATGGGCTTTTCTGACTAATGCCATGCTCTAAAAATATACACTGGACTAATAGATGAGCCTCTGCTATACTGAAAAACAGGCTCATTAAGACAATTCCTCTGAAAAGTGGCATTTTTATGACAAGATACTGAAGCATTTAATTACCCTGTATCCTGACAGAGCTGAAAGAAATTAATTAAAGAGAAAAAAAATGTGCAGCGATGTAGCAGATCTTGAGGTAGGAAGAGATGCCAATAGTCAGTAGCATAAAGGGGAATTTGAGAACTGCAAGGCTGTTTCCCCAAAGGAAACCGTCTGTTGATAGGCTACAGATTGCCGTCCATTTACACAGAACAGAAGGCCAGTTTCTGAGAGGAGGCTTGTCATTACAGAGCAATTAATTTTCCCTGCTGTAGTCTATGCCAGGAGAATATCACCTGCTGTTAAGGAACAGTGGAGTCAGAGGTTTGGGAGGGCAGAAGAGTCTCCGGTGATATTTGAGGTAAGGGACTTGTTTTCACTGCAGCGTTAGCTGGATTATCCACCCTTAAGCTCATTCCCTGCTCTTCAAGTGGGTGCGTAAGGAGAGTTAGAAACCCTGCTCAGGCTGCACCACGCAGCAGGGCGGTTCGCGTGGAGGTGTAGCGGTGCCGGCACGCGTGAGCGTCGTGCCGGGAAGCTGCTCCGAGTGACTCCGAGCACAACCCCGCAGCCAGCTGCCTTGGCGTAGCTGGGGTGACAGCACTGTAGCATGTGTGCAGATGGCATTAGCTCACCGCTGTTGCTGGCCCTGTCGTCAAACATGAAAACAAACCTTATGCAATCCCTGTCGCTTTTTGGGCAGAGATTTGCTACCTTTGCTCCACTCTCTGACATAGATGTTTGTGCAGCAGCACAATAAACCAGATCAGAGAAAAGATTTTAATTTTTTTTTTAAAATCACCCAAATAAACCCCCAACTTGTTTTATGATTTTTTTTTTCTTCTCAAAATATATTGACTCTCACTCCAGCTTACCACCCTGCTGCATCAGTAACCTTGCCGCCACAACAGAAGAGGGAGTGGAAGGGCAGGAAGAAGGGCCTGAGGAGGAGACTGCTAAATCCTGCTTAAGCAGGGCTGGGATCAAATGAGAAATCCACAGCCTGTGTTGTCCCCACTGCAGCATAAAGCAAACCTCAGGGCACGTTTCCTTACAAAGAGCTAACACTTCATCAGGTTAAAGACTTCTGCATGTGAATGCAGGCTACATTAGAGGCCAGGCTTTGAGCTGAACTTCAAAGTGGTGTAGTGGTGAAGACAGGCCCACAGTGACCACGAGTGGAGCAGATGGGAGTTTTTCCCCATGAAGAATACCAGCGTGGGACCCAGCCAGAATGGGTTCATGAAGGGCAGGTCCTGCTTGACCAACCTGATCTCCTTCTATGACCAGGTGACCCACCTAGGGATGAGGGGAAGGCTGTGGATGTGGTCTACCTGGACTTCAGCAAAGCCTTTGACACTGTCTCCCACAGCATTCTCCTGGAGAAGCTGGCGGCTCATGGCTTGGACGGGTGTACTCTTCGCTGGGTAAAAAACTGGCTGGTCGGCCGAGCCCAGAGAGTTGTGGTGAATGGAGTCAAATCCGGTTGGCGGCCGGTCACGAGCGGTGTTCCCCAGGGCTCAGTTTTGGGGCCCGTCTTGTTTA